>JAFJYG010000022.1:0-143677 GCA_017366145.1 Cadophora sp. M221 | reverse complement strand
CTCATCGACTCAGAAGGACAGCTGCGCCGTCTTCATACGTCGGGTTAAAACATGACAGGGTCGAGCTTCCAGTGGCCAAGAAACTCAAGAATTTGTAGCCCTTCAATCCGATACCCAAGTCGAATCAGTTTGCAGAGTCCAAGTATGCAGCATTATCCATAAATGGGTTGGGTTAGGTCAAGGATTTCCACGTCGACTCGGAACCGCCAATTTGATCCCAAAAGTGCATGCATATATCAAAAGGGTAGCCACAGGTTTCCAAACCCCAGTCTCTTGAAAAATTAAAGTTTCAGTAAATTACTGAAAATACGAGTAAATAATTTACAACCTCAAGTTATGTCGAAAAACAACTGTCGCTTATTTCTAGTGCTGCCCTACTGCTTAACTGGGGGCTTGAACAGACTTCAACGAGGCTTTTTTAGAGGCCTAAGTGGCTGTGACTGAGCCAGTTAAACTCGAAGCCGTGAGACTTCAGCTGAAGGATCAGGATCTCTCGGCTGCAGGACGGCACTAAAAGGGGTTCAGAAATCTGTGGAGGCCCCTCGTAAATTACTTAGTATAGACACAGGCCCTGCTATTTGACTCTCGGTTAGAGATGTTCTTGATTTCTTTTTAAGCTCTTCGAGCACTTTCCGTGGGAATATATTACATTACTAGCACTGTGTGAATTCAAGTGGAGACTTTAATTGCATCGTGAAAATATAGCAGGAACTGAAAATGGCAACTCTGTAAGTCTCGATATATTTTTCGATCCTGAAAGGCTCGCAATGGACCTAACTGACTTCACCAGACCTACCCGGATCCGACAGAACGTTCGGGATCATTTCACGTCTCCCAGTTGCATGTTGACTGTGAAGATCACAGCTTTGACAAGCACGTTGGGTTACCCAATACTCATCGACCCAGAATGGACCATGTTGTGGAAATCACTCCAGGCTCACTACCCGGACTCGGCAACATTTGTGCCTGATGTTGCGAGTACGATTCTGGCTTGGTGTGATGCATTCCTCTCGTGGCTTGAGAATACTGAGAATGAAGCTCATGTCGAAACTCTCCTCGATCTCCTACAAAGCAAATCAAGGGTTGAGATTTCGCTCGAGGTAATTCAACATCAATGCCTGTGGAACCCTAGCTGACAGAGCTAGATATCAACAACATCGAAGCGGCCATCAACTGTATGGCAGAAGAGGAAATCCTGCTTCATCGTTGCGCTGCCAAATGGGAAACTTCCACAACAGCACACTGCACTTGCTGGATTCTCGACAGATTTCATCAATCTGTTTAATGCGTCTCCGCCAATGCAAGCTTCTGGTGCTCCTGTGAACATCTCTGCATTGCCCACTGAAACGGATGATTGGGCAGATCTTGATCTCGGTTCGCCAGAGAGCCAGATGGCTCCAAATTCTCATATCGAGACGAGAATGAATATGGTTCGAGTAGATGTGGAAGATATCATGCCGGACATTTCGACGATCCAAAGACCAGAGGATCTTACTCGTAGACCTCCGTATTGGTTGGTGGTGAGACAAGAGGGCAGAATGAACGTTACAGTTCAGGGAAGCCATGCACCTAGCTTAGCTTGTCTTGATGAGTACCTGAGAAGATGGTGTAGAGGAGATACTTCCAGAGTAAACAGGGTATTTATAATCTTTCCCATAACCCATGAGCGACCACTAACGAATAGTAGCCGCCAACTGTGGAGATCAAGTTGCAAGAGTCTGTTTTTGGATTGGGTCTCTTGCACGATACATTGACTCTGGAAGCTGTCAGAGGGAGGGAAATAAATGCAATGTTGGTTCTTGTGTTTGTAGAGAATGTGCTTGGATACACACCTGTACCTTCAAGTGGTTCGGCTGGATCTGTATGGGAATTCAGAAGGACAAAGGGGTTTAAATGAGCATTTTCCCATAATAGAGTTCAGTGATTCAATATAAATATAGCAAAGAAGAGAAAATCTTCGTCTCATAAAGCTGAAGAAACCCCAAATGTTGGTCGAGTTGTGTTCCGAAATTGTTACCGTCGACATGCATGCGAAAAGAATGTACTGAGAAAATATCAAAAGCTACCCATAAACAGTTTGAGAATAAAACATAGAGTCTCTACCTAGCAATGCTTTTGCTAGGATGTTTCGTAGTTGTGGAAGTCTTGATATCAGCTAGAATATGATGTTAGAAGGATGAGGGAGAAGCTCAAAATCGAAAATGGAGTGACGATCCACCTCGGCAGTCGGACATGAACATCTCCATCCATTCCCCGGATCTTCGAAGCTTCTTCCAACCTCAACACAACCCCTCTACTACATCATGACTTTCGCAATACCCTCTCGATCGCTCATTGCAGTTTCGAGAGCTCTGCAAAGTTCCAATGGCCCTTCCTCGGCGTCTTGCAAGGTCCGGCGCAGGAACTTTGCTGATGCTGCTGGCAACGATATGACCCTCCCACTGAAGGGATACAAGGTGCTGGATATGACTAGAGTTCTTGCAGGAGTATATATCATATCCCGATCCAGATTTTCAATTCTTTCGCTGACTAGAACGTCCATAGCCGTACTGTACGCAAATTCTCGGAGATCTTGGGTAAATATTTACCCCACCCTCGAATCATAAACCACAAACTCACGACTCTCAGTGCAGAGGTAATAAAGGTCGAGCATCCCACCCGGGGAGATGATACACGGGCATGGGGTCCTCCATACGCGAAATACATTGAAGGTTCAGGCAAAGAGGGAGCAGGTGAAAGCGCATATTTTCTTGCCGTACATGCCCCGCGGCCCACGAAGCTACACGAAGCTTACGACAGCAGATCAATCGGAATAAGAAGTCCCTGGGCCTATCTTTCCAGCATAAATCCGGCGTTGAGATCCTCCATAAGCTTGCTGCCGAGAGTGATATTCTCGTTGAAAATTACCTACCGGGCAGTCTGAAGGAGTACGGAATGGACTACGAGACGCTCTCGAAGATCAACCCGCGTTTGATATATGCTTCTATTACTGGCTATGGACAGACTGGACCATATTCGAACCGGGCTGGGTACGATGTTATGGTCGAGGCCGAATTCGGATTAATGCATATCACTGGAAGTCGAGATGGGCCACCAGTCAAGGTAGGAGTTGCTGTTACCGATCTGACAACCGGCTTGTACACGAGCAACAGTATAATGGCGGCGATTATTGCCCGGGCAGGAAGTGGAAGAGGACAGCATATCGATGTTGCCCTGAGTGACTGTCAAGTGGCTACATTAGCAAATATTGCCTCCAGTTGCCTCATCAGTGGAGAGAAGGATACCGGCCGATGGGGAACGGCTCATCGTGGGTCCCTAACCAACCTCAATAGCGCTTGTTTTGACTTTGAACAGCCTCTATCGTTCCATACCAATCTTACAAAACGAAAGACGGAGACATCTTATTCGGAGGTGGCAACGACCGTCTCTTCGGAATCCTGTCCGATGGCCTTGGTCAACCTGAATGGAAGACCAATTCTAAATTCGCTGTTAATGCACAGCGTGTAGCCAACAGAATAGAACTGGACGGGTCCATTGAAGCTATTACGAAAACGAAAACAACGCGAGAGTGGCTGGACATCTTCGAGGGTTCCGGTATGCCTTACTCAGCAGTGAACGACGTTCAAGGAACGTTAAACCACGAGCACACGTTGGCAAGGGGGATGGTCAAGGAGATGGATCATGAGGCATGTGGTCCCATCAAGATGGTAAACACGCCTGTCAAGTACAGTGAAAGCGAACCGAGTATCAGAAGTGTCCCTCCAATGCTAGGGCAGCACACCGATGAGGTCTTACGGGGTATTGGGATGAGTGACAGTCAAATAGCGGCTTTGAAGGCCGAAGGGGCTGTGAGGTAACCACCTTGTGCTAAAGTCATCATCAAAAAACGTTTCAATTTCCTTCCAGGTCCCTCTGTCCATGGCAAGTCAAATAAAGTTCAACTAACGCTAGCTGCTATAACAACATCCAACAGCAAACCTCCTATGTATATTTTCCAACACATTCAATTTTCTGCACATTCTAGCATTGCCATTTTCTGAACTCTAAATCCACATTATTTCATCAGATCTCGTATTTCAGGTTCCTCTCCAAGGGCGGCGGTCCACCGATCAAGCAGCTTAGTCACCCAAAACAGCTCCCGACATCCCACTCCAATATCACAATGGAAACCCCTTCTCCTATGCTCCTCCAGCATTCAAACATGCCCCATCGACAATATAACCCCATTCTCTATCACGCCCCCATGCCATTTCCACCATGGCGAACAGACCGCCCCGCGTGGAAACGCTGAACTATCGTCCAGGAGGCTTTCACCCAGTGCATCTGGACGACGTCTTCAAGAAGGGTCGTTATATCGTCATCCATAAGCTTGGACACGGAGGCTTCGCCACAGTCTGGCTCGCCAGAGATACCGTCCGTGAACGCTATGTTGCTCTCAAGATTCTCGCTGCCAGATTATCACGTGATTGTCCCGAGGTAGAGATCTTGAGGCGGTTGAAGAAGAGCGAAGATCATGAGGGAAAGGCTTATGTTATGAGTATGCTGGATCACTTTTGGATCGAGGGTCCGAATGGGAGCCATCTGTGTGTGGTTAGTGAGGTCGGAGGACCGAGTATCAAGCAGTTCAATGACTGTCCTGGATTCACCAGTGGGACGAGGAGATTGAGGGGAGATGTGGCGAGGAAGGTAGCTTTGCAGGCTACAGAAGGATTGGCATATATACACTCGACTGGGATTGTTCATGGAGGTAGTTCTGACTGTTTTGCTCGATAGTCCTGAGCTGATATTACAACAGACTTCACTGCGGCGAATATTCTCCTCCAGCTCGCGAACATCGATGAGTGGAGTGTTGCAGAGATTCACGATCGGTTGGGCGAACCCCACACCCAAGTCCTGAATAGATCTCCTGGCCAGAAAGGCGAGTTCTCGGGTCCTAGGTACACGGTTAACGCCATCAGTATGAATATGGTGGATCCCCAGTGGCTATCCGATCAGATCATGATCATCGATTTCGGAATTGCCTTCATGGTGGAGCAATCCTCGTTGGATATCGGGACACCCAAGAACTACTACGCACCAGAATTAAACTTCAAGAGCCCAAGGAGCATGAACTCCGATATCTGGGCTCTGGGATGTACCGTGTTTGAGATCCGTACTGGCTCTTGTCTCTTTAGATATCGAGGGATCCCCACCCGAGACCAGATGTTGATTGCAGCCGTCAAGATCCTTGGCAACTTGCCCGATGTTTGGTGGGATTTGTGGGAAGACGGCAAGACTTGGTATGACCTCGAGATCAAGCCTGGAGGACAGCTTTCCGATATCGTACCTGGAACTCTCTACCACGAGATCATGAAAATTGGTCTGCACGATGGAGACTCGCACACTGCGCCCCCCACACACAAGGGTTTGGGATTTGGAGCCGAAGACGAGCACGAGATTGAAGGGTTGAAAAGGAAAAATTCTTCGTCCGAGAAGCACCTGAACACGACCGGTCGTCTGGTCGCTCTCGTTGAAGAACTCACGACGAGCGAAGCGAATTATGTGATGGCACAGATAGACATCCCCCATAGCGCTTGCTCGTCTCACGAGAAAACGGGTTCCTCCCACGAGGGGACGGGTACTGGCACTGGTACTAGCGAATCGAACAAAGTCCAAAGCGGGTCTGGATCAGGATCAGGATCATCAGGTGCAAAGAGCGGGGAGAAGAGCATCTCCTCTGAGGGAATCTCGACTAGCGCTGGAGAGAGTACAGGGACAACGATTGGAGCGGACTCGGTCACCACTACCGGAGGTCACAGAAGATTGCCAAAAGCAGGTGAGGTCGATGTCTCTGCTACGATTGCCGAATTCCTTGAGCCTTCTGGAACTATCATCAGTGTTGTGGAGGCGTTGGCTTTGGAAAATCTGCTGAGAAAGGCAATGCAGTTCTTGCCAGAAGATCGGATCTCTGCGGCTGAACTTGCTAAACATGATTGGTTCTTTGACAATTTCGAGGGCCTGGTCTAAGAGGAGGAGATCCTAGAGTGGTCTGATGTGGCTTGGCTCATCTTCAACAGAATGCTTGGCTTTCTGAGGATTCAGTTAGAAGACTTAATAATGATTAGGGTTGTCAGCTTAATGAATATTAATATCCTCAATACTTCTGCAATTACATATAAACGGACTCACGGAAAATGAGAGCGGCGTTATTTGGTCGCATATGCCAGAAAGTGCATTGCTATTGAGCACATATTAGAAAGATACTACTGATCTGGAATGGAGGAAGGGGAGTCCTGACCAGTGGGGGATTATAAAGTAACAACTAATTGCAATCTTTTCAAAGATCGAGAGTATATTTCAGGATAAATCTAATCCGCTAATGACCTGCCCTGCAAACAACAAAGGTTGTGAAATGGGGAGAGTTTGACCATCCACGTGATATGTATCACGTGTTCACACTAGCTAAAAATTCGTCAACTGATCGGACCTGTACTTCAATGCAAACACATCTCAAGCTCTCTCTAATCATCAAGACCCCAGTCGCAGCACCGTCTGGACCTCAAAGTCGACGTTTCCGTGGTCGATGACAATCGATTGAGATTCTACATCACGCCTATCGCGACCCTCCAGTGAGATAGGGACCTCTTGAGGACTCACCCACTTTGACAAGCTCCCTTGACCTCGGTCTAGATCGCATCAGATCAATACAGTCACTACATCTACGCCAACAGCGCGTCCATCGCGTTCCAACGACTCTCAGATCACCAGCTCTTCCGGCGCATACATTGCCGATTCGGTATCAACAAACAACCATGGAATCCAACGACCCCTCCAAAGCAACCCCCCCAGCTGCGTCTGGCAGCGCCAGCAACCCTCCTCCTCCTTCAGATTCTCCTCCCAAATACGTCCCTCAATTCTCCGCCGCGACCGAAATGATCCTCAAGCGCATCAATTCAGGAGCTACCTCTTCCCTCTCATCCATTGGCATTACTGGTACTCCGCCTGGCTATGAGGATATGAAGCGCAATGTCCTCCAGGGCATGAAAACCTCTATGAATATGGAGCTTCCCTTCATCCCCTCAGTTACCGGTCGCCGAAAGCCATTCCAGACTGGCACTGCGAAAGAGCGCATACCTATCCCAAGAAAGAAAGCGGGCCGACCATCTGCGACTCCAACAGGAACACCAGGTGGATCTGTGAGTGAAGGAAAGAAGCCAACACCAAAGGGTCGTGGAGGAACAAAGAGAAAGCGGGCGCAGGAGACCGAGAGTAGCGAGGAGGAGTCAGATGGCAACATGTCAAAGCTTGGAGGAGACTCGGACTCGGACTCTGAGGAGGGCAGTATTCCGGATTTGCCAAAGATCACACAGTCTGGAAGACAGGTCAACAAACCCGCGCAGTTTACACCAGCTTCGTATGAAACTCCGAACAAGAGAAGAGCTCCATCGAGACGTGCTCAGGAGCAGGCATTGTGCAAGAAGTGTCAGCGAGGTCACAGTCCCCAGAATAACATGATCGTCTTCTGTGATGGTTGCAACTTGGGCTGGCATCAACAATGTCACGACCCTGTTGTGTCGGAGGAGGCAGTCAAGGATGAGACTTCGCCATGGTTCTGTGCCGACTGCAGCCGAAAGAAGGGTATCAAGTCTGGCTATGAGACAACCGCTGGGGTCAGCTGGCAAGGACGGAGTTCCGAAGAGGTATGTCAACCCCAAGCACACTTGAACCTAACCCGAACTACTCTGACGTTGGATAGAAAAGAGCCTACCTGAACTCCCTTCCTCACCCCCAGCTGGTCAGTCTCCTCTTGCAGGCGACAGTCCTCCATCCTAACCTACCAATCTTCCCTCCCACCCCTTCCGGTCAACTTAGCCAAGCACAAGCATACGTTCCAGCTCCTCCTCGCCCTACTACTACCCAGCCAGCACGTGCAAACACGCAAGCTCAAGTACCATTCCCACCTTCAGCCACCTCCGTCGCTGGACTCTTCAAGCGTGCTGAAGCCAACCCAAGTGCACCCATAAACTTCATTCGCAAGATCCACCCCGGTCAGCCAGGAGCAACATCAACTCCGACCCCTCCAGCAGCCGCTCATCCACCCTTCACACATGCCGCTTCCGCACCACCTCAAGTCGCTGTCCAACCTACAGACTTGGCCAACGAGAATTCCGACAGCAGAGAGAGCACTCCCGCCAGCCCCCCCTACCCGAAAGCCGGCAACGGTCTGATGTCCAAGCTCGGACCAGATGAGGAAGATCTGGATTGGTTGGTCGACAACAGCGACTTCGATAGCTTTAGTCACGTAGTCTACGACGAGCGCGGAGATAAGATGGAGGAGAATGGCGTGTCTGTCAACGGATCACTTCTGTCGTAGCCTTCCCCATTCCCAGTCATTGAGTGGTAATATTGCGGCATTTTTCCCCCAGGAGAAAAGTTCCGCCTTTGCATTGGCGTTGGAGTTGGGGCCGAATGGTTTTCTCGCTTGCTTGCCTTGCACATTGAGGTGTTTTTGTTTGTTCGCTGCCGCAAGATCATTCTGCATACGTGCTCTTTTTCTCGATGTTCTGCATCATTTGCGATTCCGGTTATGATCATTTCTTGCTTTCTCTCTCTGATCAGACAGACAGACAGAAAGAGAACGCCTATTCTGGCTTTCGAGCTTGTTCCTCGGTATCTTCCTTGCAGAGAGTGGGTACCGTGCATCTCCGGGTGCGTTTCTGGCGAAGTTGTGGATGCATTACCGGGTTAGTGATAGGTTCCAAATGAAAACCATGTCAAAGTCCAATATGAAGCATTTCTCCCCATTAGGTGAACTTACACGAAATACGTATCTCCTGAAAGAACGGTAAATTCCAACTCACAACGACCAGCCCTAACAATGAAAGCGATGCCTCACCATTTCACCCAGAATCGAAATACAATGATATCTTCGTGATTACGTTAGACTTACAATTAATAAATAAACCAGTGATCACAACAATCATGGCGATACGATTGATAGATAGTATAATAAAATGCAATTCCCTTTTTTTTTTTTAAAAAAAGGAAAGAAAGGGGGAAATCGGGAAAGCTTACACTCTCTAAGATCCTTTGAAGGACATGCAAAGTAACAAACGAGAAGCAGCGAATCAATTAGTCAAACCATACACCTCCCTCTTTCCTATTTAATTATAACGTAAGTAGTAAGCGAGCGGTTCTTGTAAACGAGTGGTTCCGTTTTCTTTATTATTTCATAACTTTTTATATTACACTACTTATATTTTTACTAATTTTTATTTAAATGACTTAAAACGAAGGTTAAATTGTTCTAGTTATATAGGCTTTTGAATGAGGTTAATTTAAGTATCTTAAAACTGCCTGCAAAGCTTATAATGCACTATATATAATAACAAGAAGACGCGTTGCGGGGGTTCTTAAAAGACGCGTTTTTACATCCAATGATAAGAAACTTACAAATTTGAAAGAGCAAATCCTTGAGCAATGGATATTAGCTATAATTAAAAGAGGTTTACCTATGGGACTTTAATTTATACGTACAATGGCTAATTTACTGCTTTTAAAACGCGCTAGCGCAGAAGTAGTTGAAGCTTTGGTTGTTGGCCAAAAATGGGTATATAACTACGTATAATAATACAACTGTTGGGATAGCTGTAACGTTCCTGCTGTTCGCGGGTACTGTGCGTACAGGCTCGTCGGGTTGGTATCGGCGATGAAGTATATTCACAAGACGGTTCGGTTCTCTATAGGAATAGAGGCGTTACAAGCAGTGGTAAACTGTAGGGTAAACTTGCTATTTGAATTTGAGCACGAAGCTCTACTACCTAGGAAACCATTCTACTTATATAGAACTTATGATTCAATGGGATCCCCGCGGAGCCTACGGCCCCGGGGTTCCAGGAGCCTTGGATCCTAAAGCTCCAAAGGCTCCAGGTGTTCACGTGACGCTTATCTTGGCTTCTCTGTGCAGCTGGGCTGCCGAGCCTCAGGGCCAAGGCGCACGTGATCCCGGATTGTGACAATAGCCTTAGCTAAGAGGTGTTCCCTTGATCTGGTGACTTCCAAAGATAGTTGTCTCTCCTGGCCTAATGAAGCTTGGTTTCATCTGAACCTCCTGGTTTCGTACGAGTAATGCTCGTACGGGCTAGGGAGTTAGGGCTTGATGTATTTAAAGTAGCTTTCCCTCTCGTACGAGAGAGATACACGGAATATACTTGATCAAACTTCACTTGTTGTATTCTTTGTCACCCTGATATCAGGTATCGAACCTTGGTTAGATACCAACAACAACACCTTTTAATTTAAATATATACGAAAGTACAACTATTAATATGCTTTTTGCGAAGATATTTTAATTATACGAGCTTGATTTAATCTTATATGGAATATAATTGCCAAATATGGGATCTTAAAGAAGGATATACATAACTTTAACGAGACGGGGTTTTAAATGGAAGTAATAGCTACTACAAAGGTGGTTACAAGCAGGGAAAAAGCAGGCAAGGCAGTTGCTGTGTGTCGGTGCAGTACCGGTAAGAAAGCACCGAACGTTCGTCGATATATCGAATACGCAAGTGCAGTGAGACAGTCAGTCAAAAGTATGGTATGGTTGTAAAGTCTGGCTCTTCTAAGAAGTGCCGGAGGTGGTCTATATATACATGTATACCCCTCCGAAGGAGGTCCGAGACAGGTCCGTATCGCCTCAGGCCTACTTCTGAAGAACCTCGGCACAAGCAGTTCCTTGCGTACCAACACTGTGTAACTAGGGAATCGCGAATGGGTCACAGCTATTAAGTCAATTGACTTTATAGGTGACGGGCCTTCTTCTATTATTATTCTTGAGGGAAAGGTGCATATTTCTACGTGGTATTTTAATAAATTATCACGCGATTGGGTTATTGCACTTAGTGAGAAGGGGTGGACTAATGATTAGTTAAGTTTTTTATGGCTTACTACTGTCTTTGAGCTGTATACAGTACCGCGTACAAGGGGGGTATACAGGCTCTTGATTTTGAATGAGCACGGAAGTCATACAACACCAAAATTCGACTTGTTTTGCACGAAACATAAGATTATTACGCTTTGTATGCCTGCGCATAGCTCACACCTATTACAACCACTGAATTTGAGCTGTTTTGCGACCTTAAAACGTGCGTACGAGCGTCAAATTAAGCAACTGATGCGTGACGGAGTCAATTATATTGATAAGCCAGACTTTCTTACGGCATATCGTAAAGTACGCACAAAAGCTATGACTCTTGCAATTGCACGTAGTGGTTTTGCAGCTACTGGTTTAGTTCCCTTTAATCTAGAGCGCGTGCTTGAAAAGCTCAATACCCAGATCCGTACACCTACCCCTCCACTAGCACCTCTACCACTACAGCAATGGATTCCAGGGACTCCACAACACCCCGAGGCAGTAGACTTTCAGGCAAAGTCAATTAAAGAGTCTCTACACCGTCGAATGCACTTAAATATCCCTTCTAATCCTACAAAATCGGCATTTTAATAGCTAGTCAAATGCGCGAAAATAGCTATGCACACCAATACAATTCTTGCAGAAGAGAATAGGCAATTACGGGCCGAAAACGCACGTCAAAAGAAAAAGAGAGCTATAAAAAGGTCTTTTATTTAATCGGGTGGAGTTCTTACAGTTCAAGAAGGCATAGAACTAGTAGAAACTACTGAAAATAGGCCTATGGAGGGGGAGGTAGAACTACGTACACAACCTCAACCACGCGCCTTAGGGAAGTGTAGTATATGCGATTCAACTGTACATAATGCCCGTACATGCCTAGCACGTACATAATAGAATAAAACAGGTTTCTAGAGCTAATAATTACGTGTTGATTAATAGTAGTAATTTCTATTAGGTAGGTGGGGGGAACGGAACCACTCGTTTACGGGAACCGCTCGCTTACCACCTACGTTACAAGCAAGCAAGTGATAACCAAAACCCAAACCAAATTCCAGTCAAAAAAAAAATCTTCAAATAAATCTAATAACCACCTACATACAGTACTCAAATAAATACTTTACTTACCTACCTCCCTAGGTCGACCTAGCGTGTGAGGTTCTCAACCCAGGGTTCCAAAAAGGGTAGTGCAAAATGAGGTAAAACTTTCAGAGAGGCTTGGGAATCGAAATCTATTCTGGGACGTGCAACAAAAACTGCTCGCGCACCCTAGCCCGCCAATCAGAGAAGGGTGGGGGCGTGACTGGCACGTGCGTATGGAGGTAGGTATGGAGGAGGATATTTTACCTCGGGGTAAGGTAGGTAGGAAACTTAATGGTGAGATGGGATAGAATGATTATGAATAATCACTCTTTCTTTCTTTTGATTGTATGTACCGATTCTCCCAATCCATCCTGAATATTTACAAGAATGGTAACCATACCCCTTCTTACCCAAACCCCCTTTCATTCAATCTATCTCATCCCAATAGACATGCACATGCACGCTCAAAAATACAATTACTCCCGTCACCCCATCTCATCCCATCACATACCCTTCGCACCAGGGAACTGCGAGAATTGATCCTTATTAACCTTATCCAACTTAGGACAAGCAAGGTTCGATAACGCACCACCCAAAACACCATTAAGCTGATTCAACAACCCCCCAATATCAGCGACTGCACCTAACAAGCTATCAGGCAAGAACTGTACAACGCCCTGCAAGACGAAGCAAGCGAGGTTATTACCCTCGAGGAGTGTAGCACCGTTAAAGACACCACCCGTCAGATCCTCAAAGTCGACGCCAGTGAAGGTATTCACCTTGCCGGTGTTTCCTCCGATGTTGAGGAATTGGGGGTACTCCAAGGCAGCAGCGAGGAGATCGGTGAGGAAGAATGGGATGGTGTACTCGTCGCCGATGGCGCGCTTATACCAGTTCTCGGGGATGCGCTCGTAACCCTCCGTCCACTGGAAGTCGCCGCTGGTGCCAGTTATGGAGAAGAATGACTTCAGCACGTCTTGGTTCAGGCGGCCCTCGGGGTACTCGGCTGACTTGTTGCTCATGAAACGGTAGATGAATGTGTATGCTGCGGGCTGAACGGCGATGCCGGAGAATGGGCCGTTGAAGAAATAGGGGTTGCGCTCGATGGATTGCTGGAAGCGAGACGCGCGGAATGGGGTCAGGACGCTGAGATCGTAGTTGGCTGTTGCTGCGTTGGGTTGCATCTGGAACAACTCTTGGAATTGAGAGATGATGACTTTGTAAGTGTTGCCACTGGAAACAGTTAGCCTATTGTAGCTTCTGAGTGAATGGGGATACGTACTATTCGTACAGATCTGGACGAGTTGGGGAAGCATCACCCTCGTACTTGTTGTGCGAACCAGAGATACCAGTTGGAGTACCGAGCAGGCCAAGTGCATTTGGAACTGCTGGTGTTGGGCCACCGATGGACCACTTTGCGAGATTGCCGTCAACGAGAGCACCGTAGATTGAAAGGAAGCCACCAAGATCCCTTCCCATTCCGAAAACTAGAACATTTTAGTCTTGGTTTGATAAGTTGACGGAAGCACACTCACCAGTCTCGGTTCCATCGATAAACTGCTGGATGGTTGCAACACCATTGTGAGGAATGTATCCGTGGTTCGCCATGGCGTTTAAGCCAGGACATGGTCCACGCTGATCACCATTGGCTGTGTTGGGGGCTTTTGGTGCAACGAATGAGTATTGGCCGTGGGTGGAAACATACTGCTTTGCAGCGTCGAAGCCAGGAGCACGGCGTTGTGACTCGAGCTTTGCAATAGCAGCTTCGATATCTCTTTGGGCAAAAGTGTCATGCTCTGCTCGAGCAGCGAACTCGATAGCAGCGGCAGGGAATGCAGCGACTTCAGAAGCACAGAAGGCGAGAGCGCCTACAATGGCAGTTGAGTACCTCATATGGGAAAGAAAGCAGAAGATGGCTTGAATCTTCGATTGTTTTGAAATCTGAAATATTGGAATCTCACAAAGTGGAAATGTGGAAAAGTCCGCAATTAATAGTTGTTTGCCATCTGAACATCGACTCAATCTAGATTCTAGCGTCGATGACCTCCATGACGGAAGTATGTTTTCCTTAGCTTTGTGGATGTCGTTCGTTGACCATTGGGTAGTAGTCGGTAGTCATAGTCTATATTCAGCTGAACTGAGGGTATCTTATCCCGATTCCGAATGGAAAACGTGGAGAACTATCGATGGTGACTATGGTCAGCAATATTGACAAATGCAATGATTGGTCTGACGCCTGAGAAAGGGGTCGAGACCTAAGACATTCGCCCACGGCAGATGGGCAATGATCTGCGGATGGCTACTGCCGGAGCAATTCTCCAGTCTTTGGCTTCGCGCCAGAGGCGTTTGGTGGAGACGTTGACGCTCATGCCGCGGTCCAATTTTTGATCGCAGCGGGGCTCAACTACCTAAGTAGAGTGATGGCATTCAGATCTGTGGCTTGGAAACCCATCGAATCAGCGGAGCTGGATTGGATAAAGAAGAGAAGCTAAATACAACGTTAATTCATATAAGGTTAAATTTATGGAGATCTTCCCCAAGACCAAGACAGAAGCAGCATTCCGGGGTACCTCGGTACTAATGTGGGTCAGAAAGACGACATCTCCCACCAAGCTGAACAGAGAAGGTATCAGTGGAAGAGAAAATGCTTGTGATCTCGATCTCGTAGGCGGATGAGGAGAGTGGAATGTTGGGAAAGCCAGTGTGCCAGGAAAGATGCTACCCATGATCCGGAAGACGGACGAACATGCGATTCTCCCAAGATGCAGAAATGTATTGGTATGTACCGTATGTATCGTTGTGCAGAAGATCGAGGCTGAGAGCCGACATGAGATGAAAGAAACATCGAGAGAATGCCAAGAGGAATAGCTGCAGGGAAAATGAGACAACTCCCAAGAAACTTCAAAGCTCAAGCAATTTTCTTATTTCCTCAACAAATCCAGTAGAGAACCAGTCGATGACACGATTTTTCGAGACTCGGCTTGGCAATTGGAGAAGTGACCTTGTTTTCGTTCCAGTGGTCCAGCCACCTCCGCAATACTACCATGGAGTGTCCTCCTAGTCCACAAATCTCGGATGAGATGTTATCAATTCGAACTCGTCATAGGGCCCTCTTTGCTCCCCCTCCAAAATCGAATGCCCGCAGCTGAAATCCCATCAGTCACCCCAGGGATTTGGTTTCTGATGTGGAAGTGGTCTGCCTCTGGATTTGCTAGTGCAGCTCCATGGGCTCCAAGTGCTCGGTCATCGGAATCTCTCTCTCCAAGCAGGAACTCTTCATCTACTGTCCCAACGGCGAGCTCAATGTCCGTATTGACCTTAATTCTGTTTGTCAGAAGTCATGATAAAGAAGTGGAAGACGATTCCTACCTTCCGGTCCGACCAGGCAAGTGGTGAACCGCATTTCTTACAGAAAGACCGATAGCATCCTGGAGAGGAATTGTATTCCGCGTAGGTCGCCTGTGACGTCCACTCTATCTCGGATGCTTTAACGGTATGGAAGTTGTAGACGAGTGATCCGCAGGTCTTCCGGCACATCGTACACTGACAAGAGTGAGGCTATAATGGACCCGACGATCAACACATGAGCTAGAATGGCGGGGTAACAAGGCCCAGAAGAGATCAACAGAACTAGAATAACTGCTTGACAACCTTCGAGTACAAGAAACCGAGGCCTGGCACATGTGAACGTGAAAATGGAACAACGCACCCCTCTTTTCCAGTCGTGCTCTGTGGAGAATTCAACCTCGTACCGTACCCCACGACACAAGCATCCGCCGGTGATCCTCTTGGGCCTCGAGACTGCCATGGACGAGGCTAGGTCGGGCATTTGGAGCTTGAGCGACTTGATCGGAACTGAATACTGGGAAATAATGGAGACCAGAAATTGAGGATATACTATCCATGGACCAGCCTCGAAGACTATTGAGGTGCTAGATGATGAGAACTTTCTCTCAGTTGGTTGTCGTCTTTGATGTAATATAACACGGTCAGGCCACTGGCACGAGTCCATCGACGATCATCCTCCGCTCTCATTCCCATCAATCAGCTCACGGTTGCCCCGCGCCCTTCGTGTTACAATACCATCCTGTGTTCACTTCATGATACGGCCTTGTCAGGGTTGAAGGTATTTGTGGAGTGGCGATGACGATGTTAAGGTCGATACTGATGCTGCGCAGTGAGTGGTGGAGTGGTGGTGGGTGGTCCAGGGTGGTGAGGGGGACATGGGATTGGATGGGTGCAAGATACCCCTCCCATCCCGTCCCGCAGTTTCACTCCCTCCATCAACACCAACAACTCAACATCAACATCAACAGCTTCAATTCTTCCGAAAGAAGACTCGTCCAGACGGCAGACCGAACCAATGCATCGCCATCAATTGAACGCTGCACTGTGTAACGAAGTAAAACAGCAATGCCTAGCACGTCCCCAAACATCCAAGATACTTCCCTAGATAATTTGTGCTCTCCACCAGCCTCGACTTTTGTCCAGGAAGACTCGGCAAAGATGACGAAAACGCCCCTCGATATCGTGTAACGAGTTATATATGCGGTGTCAACCTGTGGAAGGTAGAATAGGATAAGGTACGGTTAGACATGAGGTAGGGAGGAAAGAGTGGCGGGAAGGGCGAGGGAAGAGGTAGGTAAGAGTTGAGCTTTCCTTCCTTTCTCTTGTCTTTCATTGTTGTTGCCATTCTCCGTTCTCTTGGCCTTCCATTCATTGTCTTCTCTTACTATCAACATCATCGAACCTTCCCCAAAGCGATTCAAAGGAAGCACGAATGCCCTCACTCAATATGGCATGAGATACAGCATCTGCAGCTTGAAGGATGCATGCTCGGCGCCATGGACCGCGATAGCCTCGTGTTCAACAGTTGCGCATTCATTGCGAGTCTCTTCCTTCTCCAAACTGGCGCAGTTCTCTTCATAACCAATACAGCCATCATTGCACGTCGATGCGGTATACCGGAGACGTTGGTAGCTTTGCTCACAGCAGGAGCAGAATGGGAAGAGGTATGCCTGCAAAACAATCCTTCAGCTTCCGTCATCCACTGACAACACCAGCTCGCAGTAGTTGTGGCTTCGATTGTACAGCAACGACCTTCTCTCGGTCTAGGAAACGTTGTTGGATCGAGTATCTCGAATGTGATGGGTGCATTCGCCCTTGGTCTCCTCTTCAATAAGAACCCGATCCGATTCGACCTCAGCGCGAAGATATACTCCGGGGCATTGTTCGCTGTATCGACTATATTCACGCTACTCGCCTTCACTGGATTACTAGATTTGACTGGGGGCATATTCTTCATCGTAGGATTTGCGATATATGTCGTGTCGATTTGTTCGGCGATATATGATGGAATACTGGCTCCTACACCAGAAGAACCCACTGTGGAGGTCCGTGAAGAAACGCCGTTGCCAACACCAAGTACCGATCACCAAGAATTGCATGTCTCGATATATCCATCTGTGTTGGCATGCCATCCAACCGAAGCTTCCCCTTTGCTACCAACATACTCTTCATCTCCTTCGCCGGGTAAGCCTCCACGGCCAACAAGAACCAGCTACCATGCGCTTCTTGTCTTAATCGGTCTTGCCGCCCTGTTTATAGCTGCGTATACCCTCTCACAATCTGCGGCCTCACTTGCCAGCCTATTCAAAGTCTCCAATACTCTCATCGGTGTCACGCTTGTATCCATCTCAACTACCCTCCCGGAAAAGATCATCGCGGTCATCGACAGCTGGCAAAGCCGCACTACCATCATGACGGCCACGACAGCAGGCTCTAACATGTTTCTGCTAACCCTCTGCATTGGGGTTATATTCGTCAGCGGAAGCCAAGGTGATGCTGATACTGATCCTGGAAGCGGACCTACTCCTGGGACTGGTTTGCTCACCGATAACCTTGTGGCGTTTGAGGTCTGGACTGTCTGGGCGTGTTCAGTCTTGTTGATGCTCGTTACTTGGATTGGAGCAAGGAGGTGGCTAGGAGCGTTGCTTTTTGGTCTTTACATTTCGTTCATTGTCGTTGAGTTGACTTTCTTCAAAAGATAGGTCATATAGTGTCATGGGTGCAGTTTTATTGTCCGAAACTCTAGAAGGCTAGAAGCCCAGGAATTCGAGAGGACCCGCAGACAATTCGAAAGGCTCCTTCATTTCTCACTCCACATTTGACCCGAGCATTGCGCATTTCTCATCCTGCCACAGCTGTCAGAGGCGTGATTTGAGATATATCAAGCGCGCTTTTGATCTGATATGGATGTGCATTCCACATGGTGATTCAAGACATTCGCGTTCGCGCCATCTCTTAAATACGAGACACTTCCTCAATACCTCGTCTCACATTTCAAGTTTCTTTCAATTGAGTTGGCAATCATGAAGTTCACAATCTTAGCCCTCCCGGCTTTGGCACTTGCCCACCTGGGCGCCATGCTCTTCGAGCCCATGAACAGCCTTTGCGTTGTCTGGACTGTAGTCGAGCAGCCACTCCATATCAACACATGTTTCCCTTCAAGCACCGTAGACACCATTTCCGGCTACACTACTACTATCTCTTCAGCAACCTGTATCGATACCACCGTCACAGAATCCGTGACTCTCAATCCCCTAGCACCCACTCCAACAGAAGAGCTTATCGAGCAGACGACACTCACGACGAGCATTTACACCACTTTCATTGATCATGTTACGACTTTCACTTACGGAACGAAGACTTTCACGATCACAGAGCCGCACTTTCATTGATCATGTTACGACTTTCACTTACGGAACGAAGACTTTCACGATCACGGAGCCGACGACTATCACCGTGACCGGTAAATACATATCCTGAAACCAAGAGAGAAAGGGTGTTTGGATCAGCGCTGACAGGAATAGATTGTCCTTGTACTTACTCCATCCCAAAGTGTGATTACACAGAATACACGACTATAACAACCGATATCTTGACGACTGTGTGCCCGAGTCCAATAACTTTCACACATGGCACTCACACGTATACTATCACTGAAGCCACCACACTCACGATCACAGGTGCGTTGATCTTCAAACATGTCTAGTATACTGCTAACAATCCTTAGATTTCCCATGTACTTTCACAAGAAAAAAACACAGTTCAAAGATGATGACAACTTCTCAAGGTATATCACCTGTTTTATTCTCCCTTTCTTCAAACCCACCAACTAGAAATCGCACGCACGGCGACGGTACGAAGCCCGTGATTATCACCAACTCTCCGAAATTTGGACTTTAATTCCAGTATTCTGTCCAGCTGTGAGTCTCTTCTAACGCCAGCCCCAGAGCCTACAATGCCGGCCTCAATCTCAGCCATAGCTGCGTCAAATACAACTGAAATGTCAGAGTTGTCCAGATTTTCTCCTCCACTTCCGGATTTAACGATTCTGTCGCTAGGCCAAGATGTATCATCTACATCAAGCGCAGTCGATACCCCGCCTCAACCAACTACATCGCCAAACTCAAATAGCCAGTCTTCGATGGTTATCCTCAGCTCAGAGATTCCGGTTCTATCGACATTGACCTTAACTATTTCAGAGCCTATCTCTTCATCTCCCGGACAGGAAGCAGCAACAAGCATAACAATAGTCTGACCGTCATCACAGAGTCCACACCGATCGCAGCGCCTACATCTACGCCGATCGTGCCACTACAAGAGACGACACCTATCGTTGAGGCAACGCCCGCTGTTCTTTCGACATACTACTCGCCAATTTCACCTTCAAGTTCGGCCGAGGTGCCAATTTCTTCGCCATCTGTACCAATCGAGCTCTCAAGCTCAGTCGGGGTTCCAATGCTATCCTCCAGTGTTCCTGTTGATGTTATGTCCTCTATGCCGGGTCCATCACCATCTTCTTCAGCAGTCATCGATATCTTGTCTACACTGCCTGGACCGCCACCGGACTCAACTTCGGTTGAGGTTCCGGTGCCATCTCCGTCTTCATCCGTCGATTTCTTCCTCTATTGTTGTACCGCCGCCGTTTGCTAGTTCGATTGACACCCCAGTGCCTTCAGTCTTCATCTCTATTGAAACGTCGAGCACAATCGATCTACCAATCCCTTCTTCGTCTCTCATTGACGTACCGTCTCCATCTTCTAGTAGCCTTCTACCCGAGTCCACCCCAAGTGAGATCTCGGTGCCATCATCGACTATCCCAGTCTTTGTCTCTACATCCATCGTCGAACCAACGCCAATCTCTAGCTCAGTTCAAGTCGATATCCCTACATCAATCCTTATCTCGATATCACAAGCATCAATGACAGCCAGCTTCTCCCCATCACCAACCTCAAATCTTTGCGCTGGAGAAGTACGCGACGCAAGCTGTGACGGAAACCCTTTCGGAGCATGCTGCGGAAGTGACGACACGTGCGGCCATGATGCAGCTCATTGTTGTATTGGCTGTCAGCCGGGCTATGGTTACTGCACCACAATCTCAAATGATGGGACCTGTGGTAATGGCATATCTTGCGTGGGTAGTCCGTTTGGCGATTGTTGTTCCAAATTATTCTTCTGTGGTAACGAAACGGCTTTCTGTGATACGGGATGTCATCCTGAATTTGGCCGTTGCAATACATCACCTACCTTCTCTGTGTTGCTTCTCCCATCCAGCACTCAGGTCGTTCCGTCACCTAACCCCACATCTGTATGTACTCAACCTTCTATGACATCCGGCACGGCCTATTGTCAGAATACTGTCTTTACGCCTGGAACAGTTCCATCGACCATAGGTAACACAACATTGGCTAGCGACCCCGATCCCGCAGTATACATAATTGAGAGCACCTTGGTCTCTTTCGGATTTGAAGGGACGTGCATGGGAGACAAAGCAATGGCGGCGACCAACCCCAGTGTCGTTGCCACTGATGACATTGCTTTTTATCAGGCTGATGCCACCACGGTACCTCCAACTCAAGGCTGCCAGAGCTTCGGGTACTTCTACCACGTCAATTCTGGCATGTGTGTAGAGGCTATTCCAACCAGCGACTCCTTTCCTCGTTTTCAGAACAGCGAATTGACGCTTCAGCCTTGCAATACTTGTTCAGGGAATCCACCTACCGAGCAACTATTCTGCTTTGACAAGTATACAAATACAAGATACCTGACGTATTAATGTATGCTCTTCTTTGGCGACTTCCCTTCAGACCGTAACTTTTATATAACTAATTATGGAGCCGGTCATTCCCTGAGCGTCGCCACTGTCTCTACGAATGGCTTCTATTGTATATGGCTGCGTTTCCCAGAACCACCGGTACCTTCTTCAACCCCGGCTATTACACCTTCAAACACACAGGCTCCAACCAGTACGTTGGTCACGGCTTCTGCAATCGCTTCTGCGAGCGCTTCAGCTATCCCCTGCGGTGGAATGGTCTATGCACCTGGCTTCCACCCACAGAACATTGGTGACGCAAGCTTAACGAGTACTCCTGCCCCAGCTGTATATGTCAACACAACGCCCTTAACATGGTCTTTTGGCTTCAACGGTTCGAACGAAATCGGATCCGTTGCCTACGCAGAATTCAATCCAACCGTCCCGGCCACAGACAAAATCGCCTACTACCAAGTCCCCACCTCCAGAATCCTTCCCACTGCAGATTGTCAAAACTTCGGCTACCTCTATCATCAGGATACCGGCATGTGCATTGAAGGCAACGCTACAGCCGGCACATATCCACGATTCGAGGCAGGTGAACTCACTCTCCAGCCTTGTCGTTTCTGCGATGGGTACCACCCCCCGAACAGCTTTTCTGTGATGACACAAAACCAGGAGGCAGCTATCTACCTTATCATTGTATGGTGTTCTATGGAGATACCATTTCCACCGATCCTTTCTACTCGATCAATTATGGAGATGGGCCGAATTTGTCGGTTGCTACTCTTAGCACGGTAATTGACGATTGCATCTACTTGTTGTCCCCAGAGAAACCTCAGCCTAGCTCTTCTGTGGAATCGGTGCCTTCGAGTACACAGGTCTCCATTCCATCCAGCACCATCGAAATTCTAATCAGCAGCACCGTCAACATCCCCTCCGCAACCCCATCCGTCCCTTGCAGTCAAGCAGCACCTGCACCACCAGGCGAGACACCAGCCACCCTAGGAAATGCAGTACTCTACACAAACCCCCAACCTGCAAACTACTTCAACACAGCCTTCAGCTTCATTGGTGTAACCGAAGGTTCACTGGCCTACGCAATATACTATTCCGTCGATCCAGCTACAGACACGCTAGCCTTCTATATCGTTCCCTCCGGCAACCCAATTCCACAAGGCTACATCTATCACATCGACTCCGGCCTCTGCGCTACAGCTAACCAGGCATCGGACACTATCCCGATTTTCCAGCAGGCTCGCATCACTCTCTAGAAGTGTGATGTATGTGGCGATCAACCGCAACCAGAGCAGCTCTTTGGCCAAATCGGAAACAGCAATACTTACAGTTGTATTCTCCTGCTTAGTGAATATCTCAACAACGGACAAAACTACTACGGGGTGAATTACAATCAAGGACTCACCCGGGTTGTCGCGACAGTGGGACATTCAACAGGAAGTTGTTTGTTCTTCGGACCGGTGATTACTTAAGTTGAGTGGTTTGTTGCGGCACCGCTGGTGTTTGAGAATTGTTAGTGAAGGGTCAGGAGTTATCTTTCATGTATTGTACTGTATGATATTATGAGATGGCCATTTTGGTGGTGCTCTGATGGGTTGATTTTAGTGTCTTAATACAAATACGTGTCTTTCTCGTCGGATTTCTTCTCCAGTACTGTTGACTGAATGGTTGATATAGAAGCTGTTAAGACACATCTTCAATACATCTGCGCACATCTTACAGAACTGAACTGCACAAGTCACCAAAAATAGCTACTCCCCACTCCCTCCCTCCTTAAAGCGATCCCTCGATTCATTGACGCCCAGCCATTTCAGCCGCATCACAAACTGTTGCTCAGGAACCAAAACCCAAAAGCTATAAATACCTACCTACCTACCCACCCAACAGTCAGTTCCTTGACATATGAAAGCAACTCTAGCCGCCTATCTGTCTTATCTTATCATTTCCTTATCCAAATCTATAAATTCCTCAAGCAAACGCTTCTAACGTCAGAACGGTAGAGCAACGTAGTCTGAACCAACTTGGCGACAATCACACGCTCCAGCCAAGGCCGACCCTTTTCATAACAGCATTTTTTGCGACTGAGATCAATCTTCCAAGAGTCCCAAGAGATGCAGAAGAAGCAGATCTCCCACCTCCAAGACTTCCCGCATCCACTTTCCCGTCGGAGAATACCCGCCAGCACCACCGCCTAGTCCAAACAAAATACTCACGGATCACGGGTGGGCTTGGGGGGCGCGGGAGCTAGGAGCCAAGAGCTTCTAGGTCTAAGAACTGAACGGTTTCTGGGAAGCTCCTGAGACGAGCGAGCGGGATGGGGCGAGACGATATGGGTGGATTCCAATTTGCATTGGATGCGAGACGAAGCGAGGATTGTTGTTTGTTTCGAGATGTGTGGTCGTGCGGGATGGTTGCCTATTGGTTGAGCAAGCGAGGGTGGGAATGGGCCGGTGGGGTGATTGTTTGGAGAAAACCCCACTGAGACTTGGCTGTGGTTATGTAGGGATGAGGTGATTTTGGGGACATGTGGTACGGTATGGATACAGTAGATAGATCTATCTTGGGAAGTTATTGGCGGTCGGTTGTGAGGATGGTGGAATGGGATGGGACCTGCATGCAGCAGACATGGGAGTTGCGTGTTTCATGGTCTGATTTTTGAGGAGTGGTGAGATGCTGGATGAGTAAATAAGTATCGTTCGACTCCCCCTCCTGAAATTCTTTCTCTCGTACAAAGAAGCAACTCTTCCATTGTATGATTCGATCTATGTCCCGGAGACAGATACAACAATTACAACAACTACCTAATACAATAATCACCTGCGCCAATTCCAATACTTTGAAGACCCTGCAATTGAATATCAACTTCAACGAAAAGAGAACTTGCACGAGTACAAACACGAAAACTCAAATACACCACATAAATGTCAGCATCAAGACTCAGAACCGTTTCGCAAGTCTGGCCTCCTTGGTTACCGAGTGCTCTCACGGGGGTAGAACACCATCTCTCCGCCCCTCAGACAGCCCTTCCACCCCTTATATTCTCTGCTTCTTTCAAAAGCCTTTCTACCTCTAATTCCACTTCCACTTCCACCTCTTCCATACCACCTCCGCCATCCAAATCCATACCAAGAAGAAGAGCAAGACCTAACCGTCTCGTCCGCCCAGCAGCCACTCTCACCCACATCCCAAACCTCTACCTCACAAGCTCAATTCCAAGCGCATTCCTTCAACAACAGCCTCAGCACAACAGCAACCAACAAATCCGGCTCTTCCACAACCAGCCAAACATCCAGCACAGCAAGCAGCAACCAACCTCACCACAAACCACCCCCCATGAGTCCACGACTGCAAAATCACTTCCAGCATGGGAACCTCCCACCTCTCTCCAAGACCGGCCCATCTGCATCATCGGGTCCGGCGTACTAGGCCGCCGCCTCGCCGTCCTCTGGGCATCCCGATCCCGCCCCGTAACACTCTACGACACCTCTCCCACCGCCCTGAAATCCAGCCGATCATTCATAGCTGACTCCCTCGCCACGTACTGCGCCGAGCACGGTACACATCCAGGACACGTCTCATTCTCCTCCAAGCTTGAAGACGCCGTGCAGAACGCTTGGATGGTAATCGAAGCTGTGCCTGAAGATCTCGAGCTCAAGATCAGCTTATTAGGACGAGTTGACCGCTTAGTTGGGAAGGATGTACTGATCGCTACGAATAGCGCTGGATTTAGAAGTCAGGAGTTGGTGGGTGAGGTGTTCCATAAAGAGAGGGTGTTGAATACGTTGTATTACATCCCGCCGCGGAATAAATCCGTCGAGTTGACGAGTTGTGGGTATACATCCCCATCCATTATACCCTTCCTCGTCGAGGAGATGCAGGATATGGGACTCCGACCTATCGTCATCCCTGGTGGGGGAAGCAAGGCGATGATCTTCCCGAGAATTTGGAGCGCGGTGAAGAAGGAGACGTTGAAGGTTTTGAGTGAGGGCGTGGCGGACCCTGAAGAGGTCGATGTTCTGTTTAAAGATTTCTTCGGTGCGGAGAAGGGCGTCTGTGAGATGATGGATGAGGTTGGTTTGGATACTGTGGTGAAGAGTGAGAGGAGTCGGTTGCCAAATTTGAGGGAGGGTGATGGCTTTTGGGGTGCTAGAGGAGAGGAGCATGTTGAGTGGTTGGAGAGGGAATTTGTTACTAAGGGGAAGCTGGGTACGAAGAGTGGTGAGGGTTTGATTGCAAAGAGGAGAAGGGCTGTATCAGGGAAGAAGGTAAAGGATTCTGCTGGGCAGGAGGTTTGGAAGGAACATTCTGTTGATTTGTCTGGACTGTGAACTACTTGGAATTTTGAATGGAGTTTGGAGCGGGTATAGAGAAAACAGGACAGGCTGGTCCACGGCTCAGATTGAACGACGATATGAAATAAAACAAACATTCTCAAAACAGCTTGAACATTGAAACTTTATCTACTGTAGCCACTGGGCATATAGGTTCGAGGCCTAAGAGGGAACATCACGATTCAAGAGATTGAAAACTCTTTGTTCCGCCAATTCATACGGCATGTATTCATCATTCGTCATCGTATCTGAAAGGATCCTGGTATCATCCGTAACTCCGTGTGTGCGTCGTCCCCAAATGTACTACATCATGTATCGTGAGCCTCGTCCGTCGCCGCTCCCATCTCAGTTCCCACCACTGCTGCCACCACTGAACGAGTCCTTGATCCGCCGACCGACACCCTTCCAGAATCCTTTGCCCTTCTCCCCCTGACCACCTGCGCCGCCACCACTTCCACTCGCACTAGCTATCTCTGTAGCTGGGTCCTTCAATCCCGATAGAATGCTTAGCTTCCTCTCTCTGACTATATGGTCAAGTCTCGCCTTCTCGCTATCCGCCTGTCCCTGGATAAATGCAACGACTTTCCTATCTCCAGCACTCATCGGATGGGCGACAAAGACACGGAGAGATCTGACGAGGTCGTCGACGACGGCGACAGTGTTGTGTAGTTTTACGTCACCTACCTGGACGAGGAGGAGTTTTGTGACCGCGCGCTGGAGGGTGGATAGCTCCAGGCCGGGGTTGGTGAGATTGTACTCAAGCTCCACTGCCATGTCGTTGAGAAGGCCTTTGAGATTCTCCTCGTATCCTGCCGTCACCGCGTAAATATTACAGATCTGGGAAAAGATAGTTAGTACTGGAGGAGGGGTAAAGAGGGAGTGGAGGTACTTACTCTCCGGCCGTAGCCCTCGTGGTAGGCGATGACCTTCATGACATCCGCCGAGAGGTCCAGGCTCATCGCGAACCCGAATTGCGAGTTGGTTCTGTTCATCGTGGCTGTCAGACTGTTTCTCGTTCGATGTATGTGTGTGCGGTATGCAGTTGGTAGTGGGGAGAAGTTGCGGTTGTAGAGAAAAAAAAGAGCGATGGCTGTTGGAAGCGCGTCGTTGTTGTTGTTTGGGCGGAGCCGAGAATTTGGTGCGGTGAAGAAAATCCCCCCCCCCTGGCCGAATGGTGAACTCGAATCTTAGAGAAAACTCACCAGAAACCCAGGCATTTATATCTAGTTCTTTCATCCTCCACACATCGTCATATTGATTGAGACACCAGCGCACCATCAAATCTAGCAGATAAGACAACAGAGATCAAAGGTAGGGAAACCTAAGAATCTTTTGTGACGGCTGCATATATAATTTCATTCAACCCAACAAAGGTTATTTTGAACAAGTAGATAATGGAGTCCACCTACTGATTGCGTGTTGTTCTCTTTATTCTTTCCTACTCCTTGAATGCAGGAGCAGCACTCTGATTACTCTCCGGGCTTGCCCATTTGTCTTCTGTCATAGACTCAGATCCAAATTTGGGACCTTGAGCTTGTCCGACGTTGCAGGGCAAGTACCCCAGCAATTGGAGATCATGGCTTACAATTTTTCGGAAAGAGAAGAATTCAAGAGGTCGGCACGTCTGAGAATGTCTCCTTGTCCGTTGGTGTTGATACTATGCAGATATCCTTAAATTGGATTAGTGTGGAGAGTCTCCAACACCAATATTTGAAGGTTGCCCTGGTGGTTTGAACTGAGCGGCGCAACAGCAAGCCTTACGGGCCAATCTTCAGATAGCAGGTGGCATCGTTGCATTGTTGCAATCATCGAACGCGGCAGACAAGGGAGAAAAGGTCAAGAACACACCCTGAAGAAAGGAAATGGGTACTCAGACAAAGAGGAACATAATAAGCTGAAAGCTGTTCAACGAACCGAAGAAAGTATGAAGAGCAATCAACACCGCAAGTGCGTTGGACTGAATGAATCTTCAGGCTCCATCCTGAACTGCAAAAATGGCAGATCTCATATTGCTCTTACTTGGGGAAATTTGAGTTGTGCTTTCTGCTCGACATATATATACACAGATTATTCTAAATCTTGGCACTGGCCATATTCTATATTATATGCTGCAGCAGAAACATGTATGATCTAGTTTGGTTCGGCTCAGAAATCTTAATCCATGTCGTTTCTGGTATGCGTCTCAGCTTCAGAAGTTTGCTTTGCGGTGGGCTTTGTAATCGTGCCCAGTACATTCCGTAGTCGCGATGCGAGCCATATTTATTTCCTCAGCAGGTCTTCGCGGGGCTTGACGTGGCACCCATCCGTACTTAAGTACCATGGTACAAGTAGAAGGAAGGGTGGTAATGCCGGTTGGGTTCTTGACTCCATTTTGGCCCGTATAACCCATGGAACTCGTGCTCTCTCGTTTCCCAGTGGCAGAGGGCAGAATGTATGCAGTATACCAGTTTCCGCCCGCCCATATAAAACCTCTGCCAGGGTGATTGGACCGTGTAGCTTCTTCTATTGTGTTTGTAGTATATCTTGGGAAGATTCGATATGGTGCTATGAGATTTTTCGTTTGATGATCAATTCTCGGACCTTGCATATCTGCGACAGCCAGACCAGCTTCGCCTCCATGAACCGTTGACATGTTACCGCAGATACGGCTCGCAGAATTATCTCGGGGTATGGTGTTTGTAGTGGAGTTGTCGTAGAGTCTTGTCTGCTTCCTTTCTGGAGATTCGAGATTATTTCCTGAGGGGGCGTTGGGCTTTTGGAGCTCCATATCCAGCACTGGAGCAAAGCTGCTCAATTATATCCCTCCGCAGTTTGAACAACCTTGCCAAGACCACAGACGACCAGTTCAAATAGTAATCGTGTGCAGTGTTGGTGGGTTGTTCGTATTGTGAAACCTGGAAGCATTGAAGATCGAAGCTGGGCAGTCACAACTGCTGGGGCAGGAGCGAGTGGAAGTATATAGCCTCATTTAGAGGTGCCGAAGCTGCATAAGATCGAGTCTAAGAGGATTAAAGAATCGCAGAGTTGCTAATTGAAGGCTTTGCTGTTGAATGCAAGAGGAGGACGAGGTGGGAGGAGAGGAGGAGTGAGGGGTACGTGTTTGCGCAAACTGGAAGAAATTTTGAATTTCTACTTGCCTAGGATACTACACCTCTACACTTACCAAGTGAATAGCTCCAAGAGTTGTCGCATTGACGATGTGGGAGTGTGCAGTGTTGGAGGTTGACGTGATGGTGGTTGTGTTCTTGTGATGATGAACGATGGTTGAGGCTGAGAGCCTTGTTGCTGAGACATCACCCCACAGCACTTGCCCTTTTTGGGACAGGAAAAATTCGAAAGCAACAGCAAAAGTCAAGAAATATTTCGAAGTCCCTTGAGAAGTGTGAATTGTATTTAATTAAGTCTTTATAGCTTGTTGTGACTTATTTTATAAGTGTTGTCGTGGTGACTATTTTAGCTAGTACTTTTGGCGCTAGACAACCTTCACTACTTTGGTTCATTACTCCTTTCCCTAACGCCCTTTCTTCCTCTCCATTTTGTGAAACCTGACAAACCTACCTACACAGAACACCAACAGACAACAGAGAGTCTTAGGCATGTTTGTGATCGATGAGATACACAAGGTCAGTTGATATCCTGCCTCAGGATTACACTCTTCGTCCTAGGCGACTCTGTCCTTGATAGACCCATAACTCCATTTTCAAATCAATAATGGAAATATGCGGATTACCTTCCATCAACCCCTGCGATATCCCTAGACAATGAGCTGTTGTCTGACATAGGAGATGGGGTGTCCTCACAAGGACAGAACTGGATAACTGCCTGGCTCCAGGGAGATCCACACCGCGACAGACAACCCGCATCCTTCATGCAACAAAGATTCCCGGAATACCAATATTCCTGGATCTCTCTATCTTGCCATCTTCCTGCACCCCCGTGTTGAGATGGATATATCCTTGCTGGAGTCGCTACTCTTCATCACAAGACGCACTTCATCAAGGCACGTCTGCAACCATCCCAGCGGCGATATAGGCCATCTCCCACATCATTTGAAATGCCAGAGCAGTCCAGGACTTCAATAGAACACGACATGTTCCATAGGAGGTCTGCTGGATTTGGTGGAAAGCCTTCGAACATCATCACGTGGAATGACCAGCAAAAACACCCCTGGATGCACGATACCGTCAAAGGCAGGACCCCAAGATTTCCAGGAAGAATATTTCGTTTCCTCTTGGAATCGAATTCCATGATGCGGTCCTCCAGAATTCTTTACTTTGCGTCCTAGCCTCGCTCTTGAGCAAGGATGCCGGCCGAAGCTTTGCGGTATGATGATGTGGATCTTCAAAAGTTATTTCCCTGCTGATGGATGTCTTCTTCAGATTCTGGACCACTTTATTCAAACATTATAGAACTCGGTTTGAAACGGCCTCTGAAATTTCAAGTGGTTAACTCTTCAAGGAGCCACGCCCACACTTTGCCGAGAGCCCTTCTGTGGGAGACAGCAGACAATTCAGCTTCAGCTTTGGAAGATGCAACAGCTGTTCAGTAGAAGAGAGGTCGTCATTTTATGTCGTATTGTGGAAGAGCTGCAAAGGATGTCACAAGCCCTCTTTTGACACCAATCCCCACTACGCCAGACTGAAGGGTTTGGAAAACAGTTTTTTTCACAAAAGAACTCTTCCTTGGAAAACAACAAAAGATACAGATCATATAACATACCTTTCTACGGTTTTTGATGTTGTACTCATGAAAATATAGCTGACAATGACACCGTAGGGGGTGGCAGGCTCGAAGTACTCGAATATTCCCTCAGTCAACCAAGGACCCTGATGCCTTCGGTCTTTAGCTACAAGCAGGACGCAAGGCCGAATAGTGGATGTCGACATTCCTCTGGGTTATGGCCTCCTATGTGGAAGTCGTCATATGTGCCTCTTAGTTCCTTCCATTGGAAATGATTGAGGCTGCAAAATCAGCTCAACTGGCACTCGCCCAAGAACCGAACACTCGCTTAGGAGATTCAATGCACTGCCTCAAGGACATGCAAACCCGTTGTCCGTTATAACACCGGCCATGTTCTACAGTCCAGAATGGAATTCCAGTCTTGAATTTGGCTTGAAGTCGTCACCGGGGATCTATGTTGGCTTGTCATGAGTGGCCTGATAGACTCTCTATATCCTGTGGCAGCCCTTTTACTCTATCGGTATTGAAAGGAGACGATACCAACGAGGATCACATATCAACAGCGGAATAGTTCTATCGGGTCTAAATGAACAACCCTTCAATCATATTCTCAATGGAGGGGCCGATACCCGAAGCGGTAAAGTACTCTACGTGAAGGAACGGCAACGGCCCGCAATACATGTTTGAAGAACGAACATGGAAACGTGTGCAATTGGCAGTAACTATTGCCTTCCACTTTCTCAAGCACATGACAAAGATTTGCTTTGAAGCCAGGGGGGAGTCGTTGTATCAGTGCACAAATCTGCCTATGCCTTGCTCCCTCCATGCGGCTGCCAAGAGTGCTAAAGAGGTTTCTGGCAAAGTTCCTCAAGAACCAACGGTACGTTCACCAAGATGAGCTCATGATGTACTAAATATTGAATGATCGAGTCAGATTGCCTCACGGTGACTCGCTTTGGTAGGCAAATCGAGCCTCTCTCTTCTGGAGAGAGCTCAACGGCAAGGGCAGTGTTTCAAACCATAGGCAAAAGGGGGAGTTTGGATCAGTGCATGAGGTCAGGAGAGCTCAAAGGGGATTCCGCTTTGCCCAAGCGTGTCAGGTGACAGGTGAAGACTCTGTTGACGTTGGGAAGGGACAAAGTGCGGCCGTCCGCCGAGGCGAGTCGAGGTCAAAAGTGCTGGGATAGGGAAACGCTCGAAGCCAGTTCCCTTCTTCACCCACAACTCCAGCCAGGGATCGCGTGGCGGCGTGCACGACAGCACTCCGCCTTTCCTACACATCATTGTCTCGAAATTCTTTGATCTCAGATCAAGTTGTCGACGACAAGACTGTCCCTGGCAAGCCGTCTTCCCCTACCCAGTACTGTCCCCAAGTACGACTTCATCTTCAACAGCAAGAATGGCTAGGACTTCCAACAACGAAGAATCCGCAGCCAAGGATTCTCAATTGGCAGGTAAGCTACTGTCCTTCAGCCTGTCCTATGGTAGATATATTAACAGTTCCCTAGGTCCTATAGCCTTTGGAGATATTGACATGTTTTCGGAGTTTGTGACGATGGGTGGTAGCGGAGATGGTGATTTACAAGGTGTAAGACACGAAGGCCAGCAAGAAGAAGACGACTTGGCCCGCGACTTGCACACCCTTGCCTCGATCTCTCCCGACCAATCTCTCTTTGTAGAACATCCAGCAGGTAGCAACATGCAAATCGAGGAATACTACCATACCCCTCATCGCCCTTTCGTCAACCGCTCTCAAGTCTCCTGCATGTCTGTTGTTCCCAAGGATTTGGAGATTGAGCGCGGAAGCGATGAGGACTATGAACAATTCTTCCAAGATATGGTTGACTCTGACACAATGGAGGATCCTTGCACATCCAAAAAGCAATCCGCATTCATGGTAAGTTTCCCTCGGCATATCTCTGTCCCTTCAATGCTGTCCTCAAAGCCTCTTGGAAAATGTGCTATTCAATATCGAGACTCCATGTGCCTATTTGGCGAAATATAATACTAACTCCGAGATCTTTCAAAGGGGTTTGACGACCAAGCAGACAAAGTGGCCTCCAACTCGTCCGAAACTTTGGAACCACGAATTCCCTCCCAGAGATCTCAGCCCCATGCGCAACTTGCAGGCCTAGAAGACGTTTTCACGGAGAAGAATGCTGTGCCAGATAGCGTTGCCAATTTCCAGGAGCAGCTCAGAGCTAGTCAAGAACCGGTGTTCAATCTCCAACCTCCTCCCAGAGTTAGCAAGGCTACATCCTACCCGCAATCCATCCTAGCATCAGAGGATGCACTCATTGACCCTAGACTTTGGCGGCATGGAACTCGGGACTATCTTCAGCCAGGTCCAAATGATCAACCAAACTTCACTGGTTTCTCGGCTCATAGAAAGCAGCACGCAGAGAAGAATGCCATTCTCAAAGCGCCGGCTGAAACCAAGATCATGGATACTACAATGAACGAAAGATTCACAAAAAGACAACGCGTTGCGTTTGTGGAGAATGTTGACCAGCAGCATGAAAAAGAAATCATGGTTACAAACAAGACGGCTCCTCTCCCTGGCGTTCCAACCAACCTAATTCTTCGGAGTAATCAGGACGATCCCCAAGAAGGCAACATCTTCGGACAACAAAACCACAACAAGGCACAAAAAGCTGGTGTTCCAAGAAAGCAAAGCGTCTCCGGTCAGCAAAGTGGTCTCAGACAGCAAAATGTTGCCCCAAGCAGTCGCGGAACTAAACCTGGCAGCGGCAGTTTTAAAGTTCAGGACAATCCACCATCAGCCCCTACCTTGGAATCCACTACTAGCTGCCCCATTGACCTAACTTTGGACGACTTTGATCCCGATCCTCGTTTCAATCCTGATCGATTACTGGCTAGTCTGACAGTTCCTCATGGATCTCTTCCTTCCCCAGGCATTCGGTCTCCTATCGTTCCTTCCTTCAACTTTCCATTCCACGTCTTCAAGTACCCTGCCGCCGAGGATTTTATAACCCACCTTACTAGGGATGTATTGAAAGTGCTTCTGGAAAATTTCTTCTACGATGTTGGTTATTTCTTATATATCTGATAAACATGGAAAACTTGCTGACTTGTTCGTGCTGCAGGTCACCAACTTTCCAATTATGGGTATCGGAAGACTGGCACCGGCGCACTTAATTGATGTTGCTGTTTACTTCTTCAAGAGCCTGAACTGGGATAATGCAAATCAGTTGAAAATGATCTACCTCATTACCATCCTTCGTAATAGCCAGGAAACAAATCTACACCAATGGCTATGGGAAGTCTATACAGTGGCATGCATGGTGCTCAAGAAATACCCTCATCGAAACGATATCACCCGTCCTATCGAGACCATCAAGCGGCACATCGTTCGCCTTACAATAGTCCTTCTGAAGCACGACATGACACGCTACCAGACCAGAGAGAATCCTGTCTTCGGCCGAACCCTTGAACCTGCAGTCTGGAAAGTGCAACACCACGACTATTCGGGTTGGGAAGCTCTGGGAATTACAAAAGATGACGTGAATAATATTCAGCTGTGGGTTGGCCTGTTTCTCCAGAAGGCTACGGGGAAATTTATTGAAGCGAATGTCGACCCACGAAACCCTGTTGAAACATGGCCCCAAGCAGAGAATTACCAAGGCTATCTTTGATCGCGTATGGGTATCGTGGATGGAGAAAATGCTGTTGAGTATTTCGTTTCTTGTAAGAGTGCTGATGTCATGGTGGAGTTTCATGGGTGCTAGATGGTGTTAAACGAGATGATTTGTCCGAATGCTGAGCTTGCGGCGGGATTCCGATCAATTTGTTTGTATGATGGGATCAGTGGAGTTTGACGGAGTATTGCATTTGCTTGGTGCTGTCACGATTCCGCGAGATATTATGAGAGCTGAACGACAGATGAACGAACTTGTATGGGCATGAATCGATTACGAGAGACATGATGCGGATAGCTATAGAGTTGCTTATGGAGTTTGCTTTAGGAAGATTAAAAGACGACATGTATGCTACACCTCGATCGTTTGCCTATTTCTCTCATATCTCTCTAAAAAAAAAAGAAGTTGCTCGACACATGCTGCTTCCTCTATTCGTTCTGGTGATCTACCGCCCACCTCCAAAGGATCTATATCACACATCCCCAACGAATCCCATATCGTTTCAACCTGCTTCCTCAAACACCCTCAATAGCCTATCCTACATATAACCCACATCTCCAATCTCACTCACAAACACCCTCCCCAAATCCCCATTAACACTAAACACGCCTTATCGGTTCTACATGAACAAACCTCGAATCAAACCTCGAATCAGCCACGAATTTTGGATCTGAAAATTCACTAGCGACATTTCTACACCTTGAATCTTTTCCCTTCGCCTGGTACTCGCTCTGCTTTAGGCTTGGGTAACTGGGATCTCGTGTTGCCTCGTTGAGCTTTTGATCTAATCGACAGTGAGGTCAGCTCGAGTTTTAGTGTACCACAAGGGGTGGGCTCGCTTATTTTGTTGGTGGCCAGTTTGAAGAAAACCTTTTTACTTCAATCACTTTCAGATTTCTTCTTGTTGACCTATTTATAATGATCATAGCGTAGGCAGCACGTTCATTGTGCATTGATACTGAGAGAGGCAGGCATGATTATGAAAATATTTGAATTGTAAAGGTAATATCTGCTGGCTCGCATTACAACTCCCAAATAACAATATCATTCGTTAAAATATATCTATTCATCAATCTTCACATCCCATCTACCATAGCCAAATCTATTCCGCTCCCAACCTCAACGTCAAGTCCAAATCTAATCAACCAAGGAACCCCGTATGTCCAATCGTAGCCTTCCTCAAATCCCTCCCAAACATAAACTTAGGCACACTCGCACCACCACAAGCATCAGAGGCAATACACACATTCCTCACACAGCAACTGCTAACAGCGCAGACACTTCCGAGTGCGCAGTCGTCGCTGGCAGTACAGTCTGCAAGCCCGTCGCAGGGTGTGTCGCCACTGACGCAGAAACCGGTGAGGTCGGTTATGGATGCGCAGAGGCATGATCTACCGGCGCAGGTCGAAGTCCCGGGGGCTTCGGTGCATTTCATGCCCACTGGGACGGTGACGGTCGTGCTGACTGTCACTGTTGTTACCTAGAACGAATGTCAGTAATACGAAGTTATCGATTGGTAGGAAAATGGAGCGCCTACTTACTCCGCTTGAAATGGTCTTGGTTCCACCGTAATTCCCCAGCATGAACAAGCACTTGAGTATCGAGCTGAGCCGGAGCAAGCAGTTGCATAAGCGGGAATTGTCTTTCCACTGTCGTGACGCTTTGGAAGGACGGCTGGGAGGGTATCGGTAGAGGTTTGAGCGACAGTTGCAGCCGTAGTGCTACGTTCATAATATGTTAGCATCAATCATAGGTTTGCCAGTAGTCACGAGCATAGGACGATGAGAGGTTGCTGCACATATAAAATTGCTACTAACCTTGAAGCAACGGTAGTAGTCTTCTCAAGGAACGAGCTACAATCCGACTTTGCAATCTCTATTCGAGCTGGTCCTCGAGCCGTGCCCTAGAGAGCGCGGAGACAGTTATCTCTGTTGCATCCGCCTGCGCCGCCAGTTCGATCTTGGAGGTTTGCTGACCTGACAGCGATCGCCAGGAGGATGACTTTGAAGATTTGCATGTTGTGAAGCTGTATGTGATGATTTGCTAGTGAATAGGGGGTTGCTGATGGAGAACATATTTTTGCGAAGGAGAAGTTCCACTTTATACGTGGTGATACTTACCTTGGCATAGGCAGTGGCTCTGAAGACCATAAACCAGGTGATCTACCTGGTCCTTCTCCCATGTATCACAAGTCACTATTCCTAATCAGGAAGTCTCTGACATGCCGTGAAGTGACGATTGTCACTGATTGGGGATCCACAAAAACTCAACCGTCTTGCAGCAGCCACAGAGAACAACGCATCGCCCGCAGGATTTATTGGTGGTATTCAAACAAGGTAGAATGTTAAGTTAGCAAGGGAGAGAGGCTGTTCCTGCATTTGTCTCAAATCGGGCCAGGGACATGAGAGAAGATCAGACGGTTGGGGATCTTATCGGTTGTTTGCATCTCAACCCCTCATTCTGGAGTTATTACGAGGCTGAGCCTGGCTCCAGTGCCAGAAGCTTGAGAAACTTGAGTATGGAGCTAAGGAACATAGGGCTGATCAAAGTCCGATGCGTTGCGTTTATCACGGGGGTTCGTTTACACCTCATAGTCTAAAATGGGACTCTGTATGGAAACCCCGCAAATTCGCTTGTGGGCTGTGTTCAGCCGCTGGGTAGATGCGTCTCTAAGCTTTTGCTTTTACTGGACTTAAATAGTTGGCATTTTCCGTCACATGAGATTGTGCTTGATAGCTCTTTAATGTGATCAAGTTTTTGAAAATCTGTAAATAGGATGTGAATAGGATGGAATTGTTGGTGGTGTCTGATCGCTTGACTAAATGCTTGCAGAAGAAAGTAAACAATAGTTGGCGACTCAGGCACTGCGAGACATATGATCAAGTGAGAGCTAATCAATAGACACAACAAGCAAGGCGAAAAATAAGAAGGAATAATTCAAAATCAAGTCAATCATCTTCGTCATCTGATTCTACTTCAGCACCTTCGCTCTCCTCATCGTCCTCGCCTTCATCATCGCCGTCTCCGCCAGAGAATCCGCCTCCAGTCCCAGGTGCAACGGGCGTCACAGCCGTGGTCGAACCATTAGACACGATATCTGCTCCTGCCAGCAACGCCCACTCACCGAAGAGAGGGCTTCTGGCCGCATTAAGCTGCGCATCAAACTCATCGAATCCTATCACAGAGAAAGTCAGCCATTGCCATTGCTTGAACGCAGGAAGAGATGATAGAGGAAGCCCAACCTTCATCATGAAAAGACAACTCCGTAGCCGCATCAGCAGGATCACGAACAGGCCTTCCTGCAAGAGCCCATCCCATCCCAAACGTCCCCAACGTATTCCCCGCTGCAAAACCCAGCTTAGAATCGATACAGTTCCTGCACAGGAATGTAAAAGACATATTCGTTCCATTGACACTAGTCCCGCTCGGTATGGGTACGACGTTGAAACTCCCTGCCACAACAGGCGGCGAGGCTTCTTCTGTCGACGCGAGCCGGAAGGATGATTGTACTTCGTTGCCGTTGGGCCATGCTGCCAGTAAGAGAGGCCCGACCATGTCGTCCGCGAGTGCGATGCCACCCCATCCTCCAGCCGCTGTGAGAGGAAAGGTTATCTGCCCAATAAAATCTGTGGTTGGATTCTCGGGGAGAGCGATGCCGAATCCGAATTGTGTTTTTGCGCCGAAGAAACGCTGGAATTGGATTCCGGTTACTGGGTCGGTGAAGGGGGCTGTGGTTTGTGCATTGCTGAGAGCGAGGAAGTGGAGGGGGAAAAGGAGAGCCGTTGTGGATAGGGTGATCATCATGTTGGTCAATTGGGTATGTGATGGGTAAGAAGATGGGATTGACTCGGAGATGTAGAGGATAGATGAAGAGGAAAGTATAGGCTCTAGAGTTGATGGCGAGAATGTCAGGATCTGGTGCCCAGGAGGTTTATATACGCTGCAAGACCCAAGTTTATTTGCCTTACAAGTCAAACAGTCCTCTCGTCATGGTAACATTAGACTGACTTGAACTGTGGTCTGAAGTTTGCAACCCGTGTCCTATTCTTGGACAATGAAATAGAACGGTATCAAGTACACCCCCACTGGAGCTTGATTACTTTTCAAACACTTTGATAGGACACCCAAGGATACTCTGAACCTGTACGTGTGTGGAGAAAGAGTTCGCTGTACTCCGCACTCAATCTTGGGAGCAACCACATGATGGAAGTGTACTTCTCGAGACGACTTGGCCGAGCTTGTTTAGCTGTGGGGGAATTAGTACGAGGCCACGTGAAACTGGGTTGTTTTGCAACACAACCCAAGACCTGTCAAGTTCAAAATAAGACTTCACCAGCCTGACATGATGATGCCGTGATAGCCGACTGAGTTATATTCAACTGGAATACTTACTTCCCTGGTTGTTATATCGTCAAAGACACTTGCCACTGCATTCTTAAAAGAAAATCTCTCACTAACAAAATGCAGCAACAAAAATTACAATCCTCAACTCAGTGGGAACAAACGACATCAGAAAGAGTACGGCGCTTCCACCTTCCGCCAAGGCAAAAGATCGCCAGCATCTGAAGCAGCTCGGCTGCAATAGCAAAGCCAACACACTAACAACTATTTTAGTCCAAACCTGCGACACACAGAATGGGAATTTGGAACCGAAAAGAGAACCGTGGTTTCGGATAGATCTTGGCGATCAGTTCGGGTGGCTGCCGAAACTTGCCCTGGAATAAAGTCCGAATTTGTAGGGGAGGAGTTGTGTGTTTGACTGCCAGTAGACTGTTCTGGGGTAACGGGAAGCTTTGAAAAAAGATCGCTATTTTTAGATGCCTTTTTTTTTTTTTTGATTCGCAGTTCATCGGCTTTTGCTACATACATGAAAAATGCCAGAGTTACTGTTCTCTTACCGTCTGGGTAGTGAAGAAGCTGGTCGGGACGATGAGAAATAAATTCAGAACAACACAACGAAGATAAAACTCAACGGTGAAATGCAGTACAGTATGTCAAGTTTGAATGTAATATGGAAACTTTGCCAGATTTTTCAATTTTTGTCCCATGAAGAGAAATCAGCCTTCTTCTCTATCCATGTCATCTCTCCCACGTTTCGTACCACCCGGCTTTGGACGACGACCTTTCAGTACCGAGCCCCTATTTCCACGGTCCTCATGCAGATTCTTCATCTCGTTTCTTGCATTTCGCTGTGCCTCCTCCACCCTTGCTTTGAACACCATTACTTCTTCCTTAACAGGCTCGTACTCGTCCAATTGTATCTTCAATGCGGCCTCTGTGCGCTTGAAGATCTCCACATCGTACTGTGTCACAATACTGAAAGCGTGACCCGACTTGCCGGCTCTTGCGGTACGACCGACACGATGGATGTATGTTTTACTATCTGGCGGTAGGTCATAGTTGAGAACGATATCCACCGATGGAATATCCAGACCACGAGCAGCGACATCAGTTGCTACAAGGATCTTTCGGGTACCGGCACGGAACTTGTTTAGAGCACCCAAACGAGCGGTTTGGGAGAGCTGACCATGGAGGGGGATAGCGCCAAAGCCTAGAGATCGTAGCAGAATCGCGATTCGTTGTGTTTCGTTTACGGTTCGAGTAAAGATGATGGCGGATTGCCCAGCAAATTCGTTCATGAGGTAGACTAGGTAGACATCCTTATGGATAAGTGGGATGAAGAGGTAATTTTGGATCAGAGTCGAAACAGTCTGGTATTTCGTGCTGACACTGACTCGAAGGGGATCTCTCAAACTTGCCCTTTGCAAGCTCTCAATCTTTGAGCTCATTGTAGCAGAGAAGAGGTAGGTCCGGCGTTCTCGAGGAATGACCTTCAGGATCTTGTCCAAGATTGGGCCAAAATCCAGATCCAGTAATCGATCAGCTTCGTCCATTACCAAATGTTTCAATGATCGCAGTGAAAATCCCTTCGTATTTTCAAGATGGTCGAGCAAGCGTCCTGGAGTTGCCACAATGATATGGGGTTTCTTGCCAAGCGCAATTGCCTGGGGTACCATATCCATGCCACCAACAATTACAGCACATCTGACTGCTATCTTGGACCCTAGAGCCTCGAATGATTCAGATATTTGGTATGCCAATTCGCGAGTTGGTGCAATTATAAGGCCGAAGAATGGTTGTGGTTTGTCCAAGAGTGCCTGGAGAATTGGTAGCGCAAAAGCAGCTGTCTTTCCACTTCCAGTCTCTGCCAGTGCGATCAGATCTCGATTCTGGAGAGCGAGAGGTATCGACTCGACTTGAATAGGTGTAGGTGCTTTGTATCCGAGTGCCGTACATGCGTCGCATAGTTCGTCCACGATTCCCTAAGTCGCATAAGCTGGAATTCCACATTCGAAAGAGCTTGCACCTACGAGATCCTTGAAGCTCTTTGGGGCTTCTGCTTCTGCTCCATCGTCTTCTCCTACCGTATTCTCGTCCTGTAATTCTGACGCAGTCGGCGCAGGCTCTGGGTCGGAAGCGGCAGAAGCTTCTGCTAGTTCTGTTACGATGTCCCTCGTCGTCTTCGCCTTCTTGTGCTGCTTCTTCTCCTTCAATAAGCCATAGGGCACATTCTCGTCGACCTTGCGTCTCTTAACTGAAGAAGACATTGTGATTGCGCTGATGACGATTTCGTGTGTGAAGGAGGAGGAGAAGTGAAAGGCCGTCGAAATGTAGACTGGGTAATAGTAATTTTTACGCTCCTAAATAGCTTATCGGCTTATCGAGCTCGCTTATCTGATTGGCGGGCGCAAATATTTCTGCCATCCAAATTATTTCGAGGTTCCGTTTTCTTCAGACCCTCACATCACATACAAACCACAACAATGGCACGAAGACGAACAAAAAAGCGCACCCATTTGGGCGCAAACAATGGCCCTGCGGGTGGAGGACCAGCGGTCTCGAAGAAACCTTCAAATGCGCCGAAGAGTATGGTCATTCGAATTGGAGCTGGAGAAGTCGGACCCAGCGTCAGTCAGTTGGTGAAGGATACCCGCTTGATGATGGAACCAGGAACTGCCTCGAGGCTGAAGGAGAGGAGAGCAAATCGACTGAGGGATTACCTTACAATGGCTGGCCCGCTGGGAGTCAGCCATCTCATGCTATTCTCGAGATCAGAATCTGGAAACACGAATATGCGACTGGCGATTACACCTAGAGGACCAACGTTACATTTCAATGTCGAGAAATACTCGTTATGTAAAGATATCCGGAAGGCCTTGAAGCACCCAAAAGGTGGCGGAAAGGAATACCTGACGGCACCATTGGTATGATTTACGAACCCTGATCTCAGTTACTCCATGTACTAAAAAAATCTTCAGCTTGTAATGAACAACTTCACATCCCCCGCCTCCGAATCAGATTCCCCCAACAAAGTACCAAAACACCTCGAGTCCCTTGTTACAACCATATTCCAGTCCCTCTTCCCTCCAATCGCCCCACAAGCCACACCCCTCTCCTCAATCCGACGAGTCCTACTTGTTAATCGCGAGCCTTCCAAAGAAGGCGATGGAACATACACTCTCAATCTCCGCCACTACGCTATCACTACCAAAACAATGGGTCTATCAAAGCCTCTACGCAGGTTAAATGCTGCCGAAAAGCTACTACAATCCCAGAAGTCAGGGAAGACCAAGAAGGGTGGGTTACCGAATCTTGGCAAGATGTCAGACATCGCAGATTACATGATCGGTGGTGATGGTGGTGATGGGTATGTGACAGATGGAGCAACTAGCGGAAGTGAAGTGGATACCGACGCAGAAGTTGAGGTAGTCGAGACTAGAGCGAAGAAGATCCTCTCCAAACGAAGAAAGGATCGCTCTGAGGCAGACGGCAAGAAGGATAGTTCCAGGGGTGGTGTTGAGAAGAGAGCAATCAAGCTGGTGGAACTGGGTCCTAGAATGAAGCTTCGCATGACCAAAGTTGAGGAAGGTGTCTGCGGTGGCAAGATCATGTGGCACGAATACATTAATAAGTCAAAGGAGGAAGTCAAGGCGCTGGACAAGAAATGGGAGCAGAAGAGACAGCAAAAAGACGCGAGGAAAAAGATACAAAAAGAGAATGTTGAAAAGAAGAAGAAGGCGAAGGGTCTGGGCACGAAGCCGGAGGAGGGAGATGATGATGATGATGATGACGAGATGGATGTCGATGAGTGGGATTCTGAAGGCCTCGAAGGGGATGGCGAGATGGAGTTAAACGAGGAAATGGAGGATAGAGGGGAGTGGGAAGACGAGGCACAAGAGATTGCAGCTGGTTGAAGGAGGTATGTAGCTGAATTACAAAATGTTTGTCTCATGATCGACTGGGCCTTTGGTTCCAAGGAGTATCCTCTGCTCTACTGCGTCTTTCATTTTTGCCTGGCCTGGGGAGGACAGAGTTGGATCGGCCATGAATCTCCTTTGAAATTGTCGTTCAGATGCACTCTTGACCAATGTGAAGTATGATCTTACCCCATAGAGGCAAGCGCTTTGTTTGTAGCCAATCATGATATGCCGCTCGTATATTCATTGACTTTCAGCCATTCAGCCAAGACGGGAAACGCGCAGGAATTCGACCTCGAATCTCGGGAGCAAACACAACACCGCTTGTCCGAAGGCTCTTCCTCTTCTTAACAACAAATTCACCAGCCTCCTTTCATCTGGCGATACTCAAAATCTTAGTTGGTCGACTTAGCACTCCACTAAAATCCCCATGGCGTCGCAAATCGAAGAGCTCATGCCCCTTGTCGTTGGAAAGGTACGCGAGGCTCTGTGAACCCCTCCCACCCAGGATATAGTTATTGGACTGAAATGAAATAGGGCATCAGTATGCGTCTATTCGTCGATCACGTATGTTAACCCCCTCTTACAAAACGGCATCGAATGGTCTCCTCTCCCTGAAGGCCCAGCTGAGGCGAAGCAAAACAGAGCAAACCCGAGGACTCGCCAGAACACAACTGGGTCGACACAGCGTACGATGGGAAGGATGATTCTGATATCCTTACTATTCCCAGCCATTGGCATAGGGTATGTATTTTCTTATTCCGGCGGCTTCTGAATCATTAATGAACCATCCCTCTCTCTTTCCATCCCATATCCCCCAAAATATATGGTGTTCCAGAATAACATCCCATCTCACAGGAGCACGACGAAATAATGGAAGTCCTAGAAGGGACAATGATCTTCTACCTCGACGGCAAGAAAATCATCGCTTCAGCAGGCGACGCGCCAATTCTCATTCCTAGGCTCCACGTCCACGGATTTACCGTTAGTAAGTACGGCACATGACTCTCCCTCAAATCATTCATCCCATCCCATGCCATTCCATTTCACGTCAATATATTCTCTCAAACACCCCATCTCACAATCAAAAAAAGTCAAAGGACAACCAGCGCGCTTCACAGAACGCACGCAACCAGCTGGGTCCTTCAAAGCGCTCTTCTTCCAAGACATGTTCCAGCAAGGCTCGCCTTGCTTCTTACTGGCAATGAGGGTATTCTATGATGGCGACACTTTCGTTTCGCTGCCTGGAGGGTTTAAGATGTTGGATTATGTGGTGAGTTGGTTATCCTACCTATTTTTCTTGTATTGCTTAAACCGTGTGGAGTGTGGGCTGACGAGAGTAGTTCTTGACTATAGTTGGCTTCATCGCGAAGGCTTTTGTTCCCGCGAAACTGACTGCACTTAAACCGAAGATGCTGTAGTTGCAAAACATTTGCGAAACCTAGATCATGCCTGTTCATGTATATGTATATGCTGTCAAATATCTTTTCGCGCTTTTCAATTCAGCAAGGCCCTTTTTTTTTTTTTTTTTGACTGTCGTCCAAGGATTAACATTGTCGTGCAGTCTGCTACAAGTATCTAATCAAATGCCTTCTTTTCACAATGCGCACTCCGGCGAAGTCCTGCCAGCAAACGAAAAATATTTTACCGAGAATTCCATATGATTTGCTATTGACCTAAAAAAAAAAATGGAAGAAACACAAAGGAAGACTAATTAACCAACTGATTAGCTCAAAACGCAGAAGGCTGGAGAGCAAGTCAGATCAACTCTCTCCAACCCCCCAAAATGCATTAAGAAGAATGAATTACGATATGCCACAGGAGAAGGCAATACGGCACAGTGGTCGAAGGCACTCCTTATCAGGCATATGATTGGCGTGGCCTCCGCGTAGCTCCAAGCGACTCCTGCTGCACGAGTTTATATCATTGTTCACGGAGAAGACATCGTGGAAATATCTTGAAGCTCTTCAAAAATCTCTGACGCTCGTGAAGACATGACCACAGGCAAGATAGACGGGCGCTCCGGTCCCATAGGCTACGTTGGCCTCAGCTGCACTCATGACGAATGGTATCGTGCAGGTGGTACAACTATCCCACACCTCCTGACCCTCCGCTAGCCCTTGAGGAATATCCCACATCTGATTCTGGGATGCATCGACCGTTGCTTGGTACTGTATACGATTATGAAGCTGGAGTCGGTAATACCGGATGTGAAAGTGGTATATCGCCTGGTCGGCGAGCCTGCTAGGCGCAATTGCATCGCCGGTAGCATCACACCGAGGGCACTTGGTGTTGAAGATCCATGCCATCCTGGGTGTGAGGTTATCTGGTGCAAGGGTCAGTGAACTCGATGTGTGCGCACAGAACGTACAGGGTTTTCGTGTTGCGGGTTGTTTGGGTGGAACTCATCTTGATGGTAAAGTCTCGGCTGGTGTTACTTGTTTAACTGAACATTGCTGTTATATTCTAGACATCGCTCATTTTATATTTTGCGAAGTAGTTCTGTTGTTGGCTTTGTTAGAAACTTTTTCTTTTTTCTGAACAGGACGATAGTCAACATCACTTAGCGAGTTTCAAACAAAGAACTCGTCAGCAGCATTCAACAAGGAAAGTACGGATTGCCCAGGTAGCAACCAAGCGAACAGTGGATCGGTAAGCACATCGTAGAATTATCTTTGTTGATATTATTATTCTTTTTTTCTGTATTTGCATTACAGGTAACAGGTATTTCACATGTTGCAATGTGGACGTCTGGTTTCGGAAATTTCGATTTGATGAAGTGATTGAAGCAATTTTGTCCTTGGATATTCTCAACCGGGTATGGTGTAGATTAGTAAACTACTCCTGAACGAAAGTCCGTATCTATTTTTATCTTCTTTCATCATTCTTGGGGGACTTCTCCCCTTTAAGAGATCATAGAATTCTGCCCTATCGAACATCTACAAACTAGTTAGGTGGAGAGAGAAGCCATATAATTGGACAAGAATCAGGTCCGGCCAGTACTCGAAGGATTCCGTCGAAGATGCGCTTCATGTAACAGGGTATCACTTCCTATATGCTCCATACTTTTTCCATCATCCAAAAGAGGAGAAAGAAGGGTCCGATGAGGGGGAGAATCCAAGAGACAAGATGGGCTTGAAACAAAAAGGTGAAGAGTACGTAGGAACTTCTCTGCCAAATAGGACCACTGATTGGATCCCGCAGTGCTACTCCCATAGTCATTTCAACAGCATTGCATATGGGTGTAAGGATGAGCGTGAAACAAAGTCTACCAGAGCTAGAAACGGTGTCAGAAAGGCTGAACGTTTTTTCTCGCAAAATCTCATCTAGCCATTCCTGTGATAAGCACCTCCCCGCCCGCCGTAATTTGAATTCGGTTAGGCAGAGAGGGCAGTAACCTCCAAAATTCTGGATTGCCTCGGAAATGCAATCCCTAACAAATACATGGCTGCAATTTAGGATCCGGACCCCTCCGCCTGTGCAAGCGTAGTATTCTTCTTCGGTGTTTGTTGAAAACACGCCGAAGCAAAGACAGCATACCCCTTGGTCTTCCAAGACAGGGGATTCATAGGGAACTATCTTCAGTCGGGGAGACAAGTACTGGGATTTGTCCTGGACGAAATCCGTCTGGTCGATCTTGAATTCAGACATGGCTGAAGTCTGGTGGTTATTTGTTGTCGTGAACAATGGCGGGCTGACAATGTGTTGATGATTAGCCGTGGGCTGTAGATGGATGTCGCGATAGACTAACAGTCATCCCTAGGTTTCTTCAAACGTGCTGATATAGCTCCCTTCATTTACAAACCTCGCCGTCATTGGGTACAGGTATTAATTTAAGATTTTAAAGAATTTGTACTAAAGAGAACAACAGCATTGTTTCCATGGCCGAGAAGCGAATCCGCGTTCATTGTGCAAGTACAAAGATTGCAACAAAAAGAAGGCAAATGTCCAAATAACTGGTCTTGAATAGAGCAATGACATTGTGCAGACAAAGGAAAGTCTTTGAAAAATTCTCACTTGACAACACTGCTGCAGACTCGATTCCCATTCTGAAGCATTCAAGATGATCCCCTTCAAGTCTCATGTATCATATTATACTCGACTGGTCGGGCTCAACAGCCCCAAGTATGCTGTCACGACATCTCCAAAAAAAAATTCACATCAAAAGAGAGATCAAGAAAGCAGACCCCTGACTCTGCACACTCGGCGTGCTTCCATACAACAAATGATTGGCAAAAAGGTTCACAATCGCAGAAAGCGTCAAACCAACGCACACCGCATCATTCTCATAACAAATATCGCGCAATTTGGTGGTGGCGTACCAAGCAGGCGAGATTTTCGTGTAGCGAGGAAACGGTGTAAGGGCGCCAGTAGCGCCAAAGGTTGCGCGTCCGCCATTCTGATCAAAATTCGCAGCCTGATTGGGCACATGTGTCGGATTGCCAATCACTAGAGCTGCGCTAATCGCTTGGAAACCGGCGCTAGATGTGTCATTGAAGTGGTTCAGAGCTTCGGCTGTTGCCGTGGCGCCTTGAGAGTATCCAAGAAGAGCATACTTCTGGTCTGGACATGGAATGAGGCCGGAATTGATGTAGTTGATTATGTCTGCTGCTCCTTGACTTTGGGTATCGTCCCCGGCAGGGTAGACTGTATCGTACTCGATACCTCCAGGCACTGCGCTCAAGGTCTGGTCGATCATGCCAACAAATCCAGCGGATGGACCTTGGGGCTCGTTCGTCCCTCTCGTCGAAATAATGACATATTTATGGCAAGTGTCTCTAGCTTCGACTGGTGCTGCATTCACCGAAGTCTGTGCCATGAGAAGGAATAGAAGCTTTAAGACTTTCGACATGTTGGAAAGAGAGGACAGTGAAATAAATGTTGTGATCGGGGCTAGGTGGATTGGAATACAGATGAATGAGATGCCCAGGAGACCCTAGATATAATAAATCCTTCGTGTCAGTTCAGCTCGGGAAGCTAAAAGTACGCCTTGGTATCACAAAAATGGTGATCAGTGCCTGAGTGGGGTTTGTGTAATCTTTAGGTCCAATCAAAAAGAGGGCAGTCTAGACCAAAAAGCTGGGCAGGCATATCAGCAGACCAGTAAACTACGAAGTCTGTCTCATGTCGGGTAAGGTGTTTGCCGTCGGCCTTGCTCACCTTCCCGATGATTATTATTGTTCATCCCTAGATAGAGCTCAACATGATGACTTATAGCCACAAACCAATTAGCAAGCAAATGGCTAAGCGACAAAGTGCCAAGAGTAAACAAATCATCGAAACGAAACACCGACTGTTCACAGAAATGACAACCGGTAGGAAAGACAAAATAGGATTGAACGTGAAGTCCGAGTGAATATTGGGGGCTGCTAGGTATCAAATATCTTATCTGCCCACGAAATCTAGACCACTGTGGAAATGGGAAATATGAGACAGTCACAGTAAAAGTGGGCACGGCTAAAAGCAGACAAAATAGGGAGTCGTAAACACCAGATTTATACATTCTGGAACCGAGTACTTGCTTACGGCAATCTGTTTTGGCACCAATGCAAAACATAATTTGAAACCATCTTTTTGAAAATCACATTTAGGTTGCATGGTTGTGCCAGGCAGTAGCATGGAGCCGCTGGAGAAGGGGAGGGGGCAAGGGTTGTTAAGCGAGTTTGTTGACTCCGGGGATGAGGTGACCTCAAGCACACCTCAACACTTGATCAGGCCACAACATTCATGAGAAGGGAATTAAATCAGACTTTAACCTTGAAGACGTTGATGCCTGAATTGATTCTCTACCGTTGACGCCTGCTATTTCTGAAGCAAGCTCCCAACTCGCAGCTTCTCTTTTATTCCCTGAAACCCAACAGCGCAACCTCTGCCACCTCCAACTTCAACTTCAAACCAACCATCTACTCCACAACATTGCAATTGCAACTGACCTGTAAGCTATTTTCCATTCTCTTGCTTTCGAGACTTGAAGCTAATTACATTTCGATATGTAGGAAGGCAATCATGGATCTCACTGGTCTTGCCGACTTCTGGGAGACCCAGGAGATCAGCTTCACCTCTATACTCAAGTGCACGAAGAATATTGATCCTGAGGAACTCAAGCGTACCTTGACGAGACACCACGCTCAGATGATTATGATCGGCGGCGGTAGATACCCTATCAAATTTACCCCCTCCAGCTCACACGGCAAGCCAAGCTCTGCCAGTAAAAGGCGCTCATTCACTTCATCCACTAGCGACGAAGAAGATTACGAGCCATCAGCCAAGACCTCATCTGGAAAGCACAAGATGAGCTCTAGCTCAACTTCAACCCCGGCCAAACCAAAGTCGTCCACTAAGCGCAACAAGACCCCTACCCCATCCTCTACTCGAGGCTTCAATTCAAGCGGTCGAATGAAGCCGGCTGGCGCCTCAACCCTCTTCAAGAACAAGTCGTTGACCTACAGAAAGTCTCCCGGCAGTTTGAAGGTCTACGACGTTATCGACTTGTCATCAGTTCCGGACTCCGAGTTTGAGGAAGCCCAAGAAGGCACTGATATCGACGACAGCGATATCAAATATAAGAAGCAGCTCCCAATCCGCAAGGGCGTCGCCACTCGAAAGGTGACTCCTTCGAAGAAGAACAAGGCTTCGGCATCTACCTCTGCGGCCGCTAAGAAAATTCTTACCGGTGTTACTGATGAGAGCGACGAGGACTCTTTCACTTCGACAAAGAAGAGTGAGAGTAGCGGTGGTCAGAAGGGTGGAAAAGCTGGGATGAAGAAGTTAAAGTCAAAAGCAGAAATCGAGAGAGCTACCGCTGCTATCCCGGGCATCAAGGCGAATATTGCTATCCTAGAGAAGCAGATCGCTGACATTCGGGCTACGCTGGATCTGACTACCAACTTTCTAGCCAGAAAGCCTCTCCTTGATAAGATCGATTCTCTTAAGGCAGTAATTGCTGCGAACAAGACGGCGATTGAAGAGGCAAGTGGTCTTCGGAAGGAGAAGTCAATGGCGGCTACGGTCGAGGATGCTCCTGAGGATGAAAGTGATACGCTCTTCCTTAATAATACTCCTACTAAGAGCTCTGCTGCGAAGCGCAGATGTGGTGGCCTTTGATATAGTGCAAATTACCTAGTGTAAGTCACCCGCATGATGGGAATCGACACCGACTTTGAAATTTACGCTAACAAAGCAGCGGAGCGTATTGGCCTTCATTACTCCGCTTTCCTCAGTGCGGATTCAGACATGGATGGAGATTACGGAACCAGTCACGAGCCTGAGAGATGTCCTTGAATCGATGAGATGGCTTCATTTGAATTCTAGAGGAAATGGTATCAATGAAAAATTCGTCACAGAATCCCCTTCTTCTTCGCTGCTTTGACATGTGCTGAGACCAATTTGCTTTCGTTCTCGACGACCAGTGACTTGAATAGAGAGTCTTCTTCAAGCAAGCTGTCTCTGGCAGCATCTGACAGTACATATGTCAGCATAACTAAGCGTTTGGAACAGCAAAGGAAAACTTACGAAACCAATACATCTCTGTCTTAATGTCATTGAATAGTCTGATGAGTTCAGGATCTCGGCCTAGCATATCTGAAATCTCAGCGGTACGCCAATCGAACGTCAGAGGCGAAGTTGTTTTGTAGAGCGCCGCGTACATGGAGGTGAGTGTATCGTATATATGTTGACTGAGATGATACCTCGCTTCAACTGGGGAAGAAGTTAGCCAGCAGTACCTCTAGTGATGGGGAAATCTATGTTGGCACGCAAACAACATACCTAGTAATTTTAGCTTGGCTAATGGTTTCATAAAGACCATGTGTTCCTTGTAAGTGAAAATCAGTGTCCATAAGCATGCCCATGTGACAAGCGGATTTTGCTTCCCGATCCCGTTTTTGTCGTAGATTAGATTCTCCAACGCGGAGAACACATGGACTTCTAGTGGAATAAGCTCTTCGAGTAAGAGATGCCTAATCTGCATTGAAATGGTGGCTGACACCACTTCCTTCTCTGAAGATTGCATCGACGACTTAATGAAAGCCATTGTACCGTACATCTGAAACAATTGCTGGATGAGTAAACTCTTTTGGAGTAGTGCTTTCTGAAGTAGGATGATCAGTCGGTATCGGAGAAGTAGACATTCAGGTATTGCCCACCATGGGAACATTTTTCGAACAGCCGCAGTAGGCCTCTGAGAAGTTTCTCACAGCTTTCTGGAGGCCGGCGAATGGCCCTGTCGTAGGATGAGAGCCGCTCCTGGTGACGCTGTGAATTCTGAGCAAAGCTCCAATTGATGGAAGGTCTCCGGGATATATGGCACAAGGGCGGTCAGGTTCTTCGTAGATCAATGATTGGAAGTAATCCATTGAAATCATCAATCGATTAGGCTTATATCCAAAATACTCGAAGTCAATGAGACGCACTTTGATATAGGCTTCGGGAGTTTCATGACTGCCAGGAAAATAGAGGTACAAAGACTCGGCTGGTGGGCAGGCTTTAGAGTTCTTGACATCTGTTGCAACTTTCCGAAGCAATGCTGGGGTAAAAAGATCTGGATTGTTAGAAACCGAAAATCTGGGCAAACGATGCAGACATTACCTATGTGGTCGAAACGTGTCGCTAGCAAGCTCTGCCGCATACACAATACCTGTCCTAGTGCAACGCTTCCCGCTCGTTTGATACACTGATTACAAGGTAATCCGAAGGTGCACTACCCAAATCAGCTTTTAGAAGTATATATCTTCATGATAAAGTGATTACTGACCGCATTCTTCTTGATTTTGCACTGGATGCATGCTCCGATGAGTCGATTCAATGCCACCTCCTCCTTCCGTGACTTCGAGAAAGCCTTCCGCTTCCTAGGCTTGACTTCCACGTCTGAAGTCGTCGAAAACACCACCACAGATTCAGCAATTTTCCGCTTCAGAGATTCTCTTTCCGAAATTGTGGACGACAGAGATTCCTCTCTGTCCGTGACGGAAGAAGTACTCAGTGTTATGTCATCCCCTGGGGAGTCTCGTGCCACTAGAGAGCTCTGTACCTGCACATCGAAGAACCCGGAAACTGGAATTGGAAATTGGTTGTCAGGATGTGATGACGAAACAAGACCACTGCTATCAGAGCTATTTGGTGAACCAAGATCTGGCGATGGCGTGAGTCCGGCATTCTGAATGGTGGACGAGTAATCAAGAATGGGCAGCGAGATATCGTCCAGTGCAAAGCCAAGGCCAGTATCTCCGAACAAGTCCAAGCCAAAGCCAAAATTAGGATCTCCAAACAAATCCGATCCTTCGTCCGGCATGAAGAGGGAGTAGTCATTCGGGTCGTCCCAGAAATTGGCGTTCTCCATCTTGAAACGATGCGAGGACGGGAGGGTTGCTGGAAGAGGTTATGTTGGGGGGAAGTGAGAAAAGGGTGACAGCGTAACGATGCGTGGAGAGCTTCCAAACAAAAAAGATTCGCGGTAAGTCAGATCGATAGCGATGTTTGTATTGTGAAGAACTCAGGAAAAGGATAGTCAACATGAGGTATATAACCTCACACGAGGCTCGCCCTGGTAAGCGAACTTCAACATCCGGTGACTTCTTTAGGAAGTCGTGGCGCTGAATGCTGCAAGGCTGGACGTTCCTCGCCAATGAGTGTTCTCATCCATTTCAAAGTCCGGTCTGGATACTTCCCATTCAAGTGTCCGCGTCGATATCTCTGATATGTAGTACAATGAGGCTAACAAGTGACCGGACGAGGCTACCTATACTTTTGATGCCCAATGCATGTCTGCTGTGTGCCCAAGGCCGGGAGATGCGAAGGGAAGTAAAAATGACCACGTGACTTGGATCAAACAGGCTGAAAGCACAAGAAGCTTTAGCAGGTGCTTATGGATCGGTGCAGATGATATTCATATACTCTCTTGTTGTAAATATCCATCCATCACCTCACAGATTCGCACCCTTCCCATCCAAACTCTCCAAGAACCCCAAAACCCTCTTCACCAAACCACCAAAAACCTCTTCCGAAGCACCCTTCAAATTATGCGTCGCACCCTCCAAAACGCCCGAATGAACCTCATCCACCTTCCCCTCGCCCTTCTTAGAAATCTCAATCCATCTCTGAATCAACTTCTCCTTATCTAGCTTCGGGTCCACATACTCATCACTCCCACTGTGCAAAACACACAACGGCGTCCCCTTCAGCAGCGCACCAAACGTCTTCATCAACTGCTCGTCACTGAGATCCGAGCTGAAGAAATCGTCGTCGCCGTCGTGGTTTGGACTTGCAAGGGATAGCCACCGCTTAGCTGATACGGGTGCTGGGCCAAAGAAACTCTTCATGGTTTTAGAAGGCAGGATCTCATCACCGTCACCGGCTTCGATCATGGCTTTGGCTGTCGCGCAACTACCTGCATACAAAGCGGGATCGAGACCCATCTCAATGGCCTGCCGATCACTCACTGGTCCTTGCAAGATCCCTCCGTCGATTTTAGAACGTGAAACGTGACCCGACCCAGTGAGGTATTCGATGATATCTTGGCAGCCTGTTGAGTGACCCATGAGGACTATCTTGCCGTTTTTAATGCCCCGGAAGTAGGTGACACATTTCGAGAGCTCAGCGACGTCTTTTTGGAGATCGGATGTTCCCCATCCGATGTAGGAGGATGAGAGGTGGACTTGGGCTAGGGTCCAGGTTGGTGGGAGGGAGGCTGAGAGGGGTGTTGTGTAAGGGACTGTGAGGAGGCCGTCAAAGAGGCCGCCGATGAAAAGGACGATGCTTTGGGGTGGTGTTGTTGGTGTTGTTGGGGTGTGCTCGAATGCTGTGAGGCGGGATGTCTGGTGTTTGTTAGAGGGACCACATATGAGCTGATGACGACGAGATTTAAAACAAAATAAAAGTAAAAGAGCGGGAATGCAATCAATCATATAGTTAGAAAGGATGCAATTCAAAATTATCATGAAGATATCATGAAAAATCATGTGTAAGGCAGCACAAGTGTTGATTTCTGACTGGGAGAGACTGACATATTGATGGGCGAGTCCCTTTCTTGGAGCCGCCATTTTGAACAAATCCTCCTATCAAAATACTGAAGGAGAAAATAGATAGATCTTATCTTAAGATGCAGCTTCTTGAAGAATACTGACTAGTTGCAGAAGGTCAGGAAGTACTAGCTTGAAGATGAGTATATGATTGTCAAGTCTTCAAGAACCAAAGTACTGAGGGCTCGTACACACGTAAGATCAAATACTAAGCTTATGCCTTCTTATTACGTATCTTCAACGACCATGGATATGAGCGAGAATGGAGTTGTATGACTGTCAGCAATAGACAAGACAGGTGAATGAAGTGAAGAGTGGAGAGCTTGATACCCCAATTGATCAACCTAGACCCCAGTCAACCTATCAACGCACGTGACATCGAATCAGCCTCGTGAAATTTGCCAGAGCTCTCCTCAACCTCAATCCAGACCATCAAGCACTCTTCAACAATCACCACCTCCCACCACGCACCCGCCAACAAACACAACAATGTCGTCCCTCCACCACACCCCACCTACCCTCCTCTCGGCCCTCCGCTCCCTCACACTCGGCTCCAAAATCCTCCCATCCGCCGCTCGAGCATTGAGCACCACACCCTCCCTCTCCGCCCGCAAAGACGACAAGAAGAATAAGACTGACCCGCGCATAACGCTCATCCGGTACCACATGCAGCACCCCGACACGCCACGACCGTTGCGGTTGAGCCGTATGAGAGCGCTGAGGCATTGGACGATTCACCGCGCATGGATGATCATGCGGAGGGCGAAGAGGGAGAGGGAGGAGGGGGAGTTGATGAGGTATGTTGGCTTTTCCCCTATAAATCTTTACCCGATGCTCTTTGTTTGAGAGAACGTGGTGGAGAGGGAAGGGAGTAAATTGCAGCTGGGGAGAATTGAATTTCACACCATGGGATATTCGGATATCCAGATACTCCAACCCCCAAGTTATCAATTACCCAACCCTCCCTCTAGTTTCCTCTTTTACAAGAACTCTCAACTAACACTCTCCCCCTCTCCAACAATAGGATGTATCAATCGATCCACTCCGCCTGCGAAGAACTGCGCACAATGGACCCGCCCGAATCCAAGAACGCGGGAAGGCTCTACAGGCTCGCGATGGAGAAGAAGGGCATCTTTGGGAAGGGAGGTGTGCCGATTGAGTATGCCCGCTTTCAGACGGATACCCCGGGCAAAGAGGCTTGGAATCATGGGTGGACGAGGTAGAAGGGCTTCTGGGTTGATGGAGAGGGGAACGTGGAAGTGTTGGGTGAGATGGGGAGGAAGTGTAGGAATAGGAGGGAGGAATATTACGAAGGGGAGAGGGTTGCAAGTGTAGAATATGGAGGGGATATGGAGGGGATATAAAAGGAGTATAGTGTACCACCATTTCTCCAAAAGGAGAGAGGCGAGGAGAGAACCAGGCTTCATGTTCATCATGCTTGCTTGCTGTATATTTGTATGTACAAAAGCCAGGCCAGACCAGATTAGACCAGGCAACTTAGACCAAACGAACCAACCAACCAACCAACCAGCCAACCATATCAAGCATATTAGACGAAAGACCAACGCTATTCATCTGCAAGCAATGCCGCAAAGAGTCTTTCCCATCCCATCCACCCATCCCATCTTGAGAACTCCCCGCGAAAGAAGTGTGCGTGTGTGGTGCATGCGGTGTAGTATGGTGAATCCAGAGAGAGAGGAAATAATCAAACAACCAGGTAGGGGTTTAGGTCGAAAAAAGGAGTGTAGGTACATAGGTACAGACCAAAAAGGTCAGGGTCAGGGTCAGTTATTAAAGGGGTTGTCTATCTGTCTGGCATATCTGCAGGCGATGAATGTATCAAACCCTCCCTCCCTTCCTTCCTTGCAAGACTAAAAAAACCAACGGAACTCCCTGGAACCAAAAAACATAACACAGCAAGTTGAAGGGCGCTTGTTTCGGCTCTCTTTCTTTCTCTCTCTCTCTCTCTCTCGATCGATTTGCGGGGAAAAACTTTTGTTGTGCAGTGCAGTGTAGTAGTGTAGCCACGAGAGTAGTTGGTGTTGAGCAGGTAAAGAGTCAGTTGTTGTGAGTTGGTTGGAAGCTAGACAGACATCTTTGAGAGCAACCATATTTGAAGAGAAGTCGGATTATGTTCGTCCATTAGAAAAAATGTGTATGTCGAAGTGTGTGTGGTTGGCCGCTCCCATTTGTGTTGTGCCTCTGTCCGTGGGTATCTCGTCTGTCCGTCCATTCGATCTGGTTTGGAAGCCAAGCTCGCTCATAGAATGACGCAGCATCCACCACCCTCGCCCTTTTCGAATGTCAATAGAGCTGCTCTTGTGGCGGCCTCGAATACATCGTCAACTCCCTCTCCCGTCAGCGAAGAACATTCCAGGTATTTCCGGGCTCCGATATCGTGTGCGATTTCTGTGGCGTCTCGGGTGGTAACGAAATGTTGTGATCTCTTCCGCATCTCTTCAATGGCGACAGGGTCTTCCCTCAAATCCTTCTTCAGACCGACTAATATGATTGGAACACCGGGGCATCGTTCATTGGCTTCCTCAACCCACTATTATTGCATTAGCATTACCCGGAAGAATAATCCAGTCAATCCTACCTTGTGCTTGACGTTGTCCAGGGAGTCGGGAGTATCAATTGAGAAGCCAATCAGGATAACGTGGGCTTTTGAATATGCCAGCGGTCGTAACCGTTCGTAATCTTCCTGTCCTGCCGTATCCCACAGTGCCAATTGCACACTCTTTCCATCCACCCTACAATCCGTCACGTAATTCTCGAAGACTGTTGGGACCTATACACGATTAGCACTTGAGACCGGAATTCCGCTGGTTAATCCGAACTCACATAGTGCTACGAGCAAATGTTAGCAGGTTTCTTGTCCATTGGAGTGTGTAACTTACTGTTGGGAAATAGCCAAGAGTAAACACACTGAGGAGCGAGGTCTTTCCACAGGCGCCGTCACCGATGATGACCAGTTTCCTGCACAGGTGTCTGTCAGCAGAGGTCCAGGAATGTCAGATGCGAATTGCCCTTGATGGGGAACTTCGAAGAATGTTTCCATATCTCCAGCAGCCAAGCAAACCCCCCTCAATTGGGTTTCACATGCATTCTCAACCACAACGGAGAATAGCCTCATGGGCTTGATTGAAAAGTCCAATTCTCGTACGACCCTATCCACAGGTATTTCCCGTTGTAAGATGCTTGTCCACGTACCTCCGCATAACATTTGCTTGTTGTTGAGACATGGCGTCGATTGGATCGAATGATTCGTTTCGGAGTCGAGGAGGTGTTGAGGGAGGATTGAGTGGAAGATCCTGTACCAGCGAAGGCAAGGAGAGGTGAAAGGGGCTCAATTCCTCTTTGCACGAGTTTGGGCGGTGATGTGCCAGAAAAGGACGGCGGTCGTCAATACGAGCCTGACAGGTTTGAAGGGCAAACCTTGTTCGGATAAGCTGATAGGAGGAGTGATTCGACGGCGCACACGGGAATGAAGGTGGAAGGACGGGCGACAAGGCTATATCGAGGGCGTTCCAGGAGTTGGTAGGTACAGAGGGAGTGTCGAAGTATATCCCCCTTTGCGGTGCAGGGCAGAGAAGAGGAGAGCGAGTATTTATTTGTTCTTGAAGAAGGGCTGCGCTGCGGCTGCTCGCTCGAGTTGGAAACCCACTGGGCTGAGCCCACGGCCGTGCACCGAAGCTCCTATTTGTGGTTAGACGGCTGTGACGATCACTGCGAGGAGCTCGTGGTGCAGAGGTGACGTGAATTGAAGGTGAGGTTACTGTTTTGTGCTGTGCTGCGAATTGTTGAAGAGGTAGGCGATGGAGGGGAATGGAAGAAAGGGAAGAGATGGGAAGAGGAGTGAAATGAAGGTATTCGGGAATATAAAGTGCAGGTAGAAGAAGGAGAAGATGGGCTCGCAGGACAGTACAGTCCGGTGAATAATCATCGAGGTACATTAGCCCAGCAGCAGTGCAGTCACTTCACTGCAGTGCAGTGCACTTTCTGTGAGGCGGCGGCTTCCAGCCCATGCTCCATCCACATCCACATCCACCAGGCCCTGCACCGCTGCACCAGATGATTTCGTGCCTGACCTGACTTGCCCCCCAACCTGAGGCATTCACTTGTTGACGAACAGCACCTGCACTGCACTGCACCTCACTTCAACTCAAAGCTGCGACCCAATTACATCTCCATCCACGCCCTGACTACGAGGCCACCCTTCGACTCTACCCCTACGACCCAATTCGACGAACAAAATACCCACGATTCCCAGCTCCGCAGACCCTCAAAGTGTCCTCAACTCCCACAAACTCCCCGATACCGCGCCGGAAGAACAAACACCTTGGTGGGGCAATACCTGAAATCTCCAGAACACCCTCCCTGTGAGTCCTAGGAGCCCTCTCGAACCCTCTGGTCTGGTTGAGTGAAGGGTAGAGCATCGGTGCAAGGTCTAATGTTTGTGTTGGGAGCAGGTGCCGTCCGTCCATGATCCCAAAACAACCTTGCCTCTGATCGGAATGCCCGCGAACCAACGGCAAAAGACTGCCCAATCTCCCCCTTCTCCCTCTTCGAAAGCCACCGCGAAGTATACAAACAAGGATGGTTCCAAGTTCATAACTGTCCCCAAAGCCTTGAACATTTCCGAATCCTCTGAGACATCCCCAGCCATGGCCCAATCCGCAGTGAAAACAAACGGACAGACGCCAAAATCGCCTCCCGCTACTAATGGCTCCGCACCCACCGTGAATCGGAAGAAGCAAAAGCGAAGACAAAAGCAGGCTGCAAAGCTTGCTGCCGAACAGCCAACAACTCCCCAGACAAACGGCGCACGATCCCAGAGTACCTTGAAGGGGCAGATGCAGGATTTGGAGGAACGATTTCGAGACCAAGCTCTGGACGAACACTACGACGATAATGGCCAGTTTGATCCAGCAGAGGGCGAGCAGTTTTACAGCGACGAGGAAGGAGATGCGTACTCGGGATCGTATGGTCAAAATGGATCTCCTACAAACGGATATGCAAACCCTTCCTCGAACCCTTCTGGCAAGAGGTCGAAGAAGAAAAAGAAGTCCAAGGGATCGCAACAAGAACCACCAGCCCATATGCACCACGGAACGAATGGCCTAACCCATAATCACGTATCGCTTCCACTTCCTCCGTTAGCTACGAACATGCCACGAGGTCCTGGTATATCGAAAGAGAAGATATGGAATACGTCTTCCCAAGAAGAGCGCGAGCGGATAAAGGAATTCTGGTTATCTCTGGGTGAAGACGAGCGCAAGTCACTTGTCAAGGTGGAGAAGGATGCGGTTCTGAAGAAGATGAAGGAACAGCAAAAGCACTCGTGCAGTTGCACAGTGTGTGGGCGTAAACGAACGGCTATTGAAGAGGAGCTCGAGGTACTGTACGATGCATATTACGAAGAGCTTGAGCAGTATGCAAACCATCAAGGAGATGGTATACCTCCGATGATGCCCCCACCTCGACGTTTTGGTCAAATGAGCGGCCTGCAACCTCCGAATCGCCTGCCTCCAGCTTTCAATGGCCAACAGCCGTCACGAGGCAGGATAGTGGAGCAGCTTGGTGATGATGAAGAAGAGGACGAAGGCGATGAGGAGTACAGTGAAGATGATGGAGATGAAGACGACTATAGCGATGAGGAACCGGAAGAACTTCCACGGAGTCACGCAACAGACTTCTTTAATTTTGGAAATAGTCTTACGGTGCAGGGAGGAATTTTGACCGTAGCGGATGACCTATTGAAGAACGACGGGAAAAAGTTTATAGAGATGATGGAACAGCTTGCAGAACGTAGGATGGCACGAGAGGAAGATGCCCGTGAAGCATTCTCTAACCCATCATATGGTCATCCACCAAATGGCGCCATGCACCCCCATAATCATTCACATAATCACCCACCTCCGCTAGAGGACGATGAGTATGATGATGAAGATGAGGAAGAGGACGAGTATGACAGCCAGGATGAGGATTATGATGAAGAGGAGATGGTACGTGAGAGATGTCCGGATTATGATCATTCTAACTCCCAGCAGGACACCATGACTGAAGAGCAGCGAATGGAGGAAGGACGTCGAATGTTCCAGATATTTGCAGCTCGGATGTTTGAGCAAAGAGTGCTGACAGCCTACAAAGACAAAGTCGCAAAGGAGCGACAACAAAAGCTTCTGGAGGAACTGGAAGAAGAAAGTAGAGCCGATCAGCAAAAGAAAGCCAAGAAAGCCAAAGACGCTCAGAAGAAGAAAGAGAAAATGGCCCAGAAGAAGCAAGCTCTTGCCGAGGAAAAGGCTAAGCGGGATGCTGAGAAAGCTGCAGAGGAAGCCGCTCTCCGTGAAGCAGACGAGAAGAAGGCCGAGGAACAGCGCTTGAGAGCAGAAGAAAAGCGGAAGAAGAAAGAGGCTCTCAAGAAGGCAGAGGAAGAAGAACGATCTCGAAAGGAGGCAGACAAGCAGCGGCGACTCCAAGAACAACGGGAGCGTCAAGCTGAACTTGACCGCAAGCAACGTGAAGCCAAGGAAAAGGAACGCAAGGACAAGGAAGAGTTGAGAGTGAGAGAAAAGGAAGCTAGGGAGGCCAAAGAACGTGAAATGAAGGAACGACGTGAAAGGCTCGAGGAGGAGAAGCGGGAGAAGGAGGCAAAAGCCAAGTCGGACAGAGAGGCAAAGGAGAAGCAAAAGCGTGAGGAGGTTGTCGCTCAGCAGGCTGCTGCTCAAGCTGCCCTTGCTGCAACTCAAGCAAAGCGACCACCCGTCCCGATACCTGTGAACTTACAACCTCATACTGTTGCGTCTCCCCATATCCCGGTTGCCACTCCTGCAATTCCAAAGGCCCCAACCCCTATCAAACTCCGAACAACATCGTCTCAACAAGACTCTAATTCCTCGGTACCCCAAACTCCACAGACCGGCAGTGTTAGCCAGAACGTTTCCCCAGTTCCATCAACGCCTCTGCAAGGTAGCCCTGGCCTAATTGGACCACCTGGAAAGAATCAAGCACCGCATCCATACCTACACCATCCTCAAGCAACATCGCCAATACATGCAGCTCTGAAGAGCCCACCGCCTGGAATGCAACAACACAATCCATTTGGAGGCATGCCACCGATGGGCTTGGGTTTCCAGCCAGGTATGCCGATAATGGGCCCGGGCTTTGGAGCTGGTCGCATACAACACGACCCAATGTTCCCTCACCAGCCTCAATTTAGACCCATGGCTGGGCCAAATGGAATGCCTCTTCATCCTGGACTCGGTATGCACATGCCTCAAGGCAGAGGATTTCCTTTACCCCACGGACCGCCTGGATTTCCACAACAGATTCCAAATGGTTTGGGCGGCATTGGACAAGCTTTTGGTGCACCAAAGGATGGACCACCGTCGCAATCTCACTCGAGACAACAATCCGGGACTTACGAGGCACCAGGGCAAGCTCAACCCATTGCTCGACCTGCACCTATTGGTCGACCCGGCAGCGTTGTTCATGGCCAACGCTACGGTGATAACGGCAAGAATGATATGGATGATCTGAGTAATCACCTCGGAAGTAGTGCTCTTCTTGACGATTCAGACGAGCCACTCAGCTCTGGTGCCGGAGCAAGACGATCTAGTGCCGCACCTGGTGGTATCAATCGCCAACCGTTCGTCACACCGTTTGGCATAGATCCTTCTGCGTATGGTGGTCCAATGAATGGCTACAATGGATGGGGTGTCCCGAATCCATTCGGTCCATCATCCTTGCCCGGTTCGAACTACATGGGAGGGCTAGGTGGAGGTTGGGGCTCTTCCGCAAACAGCTCCTTTGGGGCTGTTGGAGGTGCTCAACCAATGCGATCATCGCAGCCTCGCTCAGTTGCCGTCCGACTGATGATATGCCGCGCTTGCAAGAGCCTGGAAGGCACCACAGCCGACAATTTCTTTGACATCAACCTGATCAAAGAAAAAGTCGATCTTCTCAACCCACCAGGCGATCAGCCAGTTTCTGAAAAGGAATTGCTTGACATTTGCGAAACTGAAGGCAACCCAGTCAATGGCGGCGGCTCGTTCGACATCCGACAAGATGGGAGCACTCAATCCATCCGGTATGAGAACGATGTCTTACCCCATCGGCCTCTAGGAGCCCCTGGTGAGATAGGTAGTCCAATCGTCGGTCACAGCAGCATATCTCGCTTCCCCGGCCCACCTCCAGGTCTATTCTAAACGACCTTAAAAAAATGAACATCCCTCCCATCTCAAATGACCTTTGCCTGCCCACCTCCTCGAGAATCCATCCGAGACGAAATATTCTTCTTTGTATCATTGCATCCATTTGCATGGGTCGACATACGGGCCCCTCCCATATGACTGGCTTGCTGGCTGGCGTCTTGACGTCCCTCTCTTCTCGGCGTCCCCTTTCTGCGTACCATACCATTACCTACCTACCTAACTTGTTCGATCGATCGATCTGCTGCTTCTTGACACTTCCACATGTGTGATGGGGAGGGATGGATGCAATGGGCAGGGCTGGAGGGAATTTCTGGGCTGGCTGGCTGGCTGATGCTAGGCCATACAGATAGGAGGGAAATGAAAGTACTGTATTAGCGTGAGGCTTACTCACTTCCATCTACCTTGGAGCACAGTGAGAATACTAGGCTCAATTCTATGATTGTCTAAGCAATATTTTCCCCGTCTTGGATGTGATGTTGTTTTATCGTGTTTAGATAGTAGGTTTTTGAGATGTGATGCTTGAAATTTGGCGTTGTGTGTGAATGAATGAACTCCAGGTGCAGCTGCCCACCACCCTTGCATCCTCTACCGCCTCACCTCACGACTTGATACAATAATAATTGAAAAAAAATAAAAATAAAAAATAAAAAAAGGTGGGAAAGGATTTCTGCAAGTTCATTTTCCGCGATGGACCTCTCCAATGTCATCCTAATAAATAGCAGCGACCCTACCTCACTCAGAAGCTCATTTCCTCAACCTGATTCCATTCTAGCAACTCAAACTCTTATCGCAGCATGCGGTACCTTTCCTCGGCCGCCCTTCCCGCTCTCATATCTAGGTATATTTATGTATGACAGGCCTCACGTGAAAATAAACATAACAAAAAGACAAGAGGGAAAAAGAGCAAGCAAAAACAATCAAAACGACGTTTATCCACCCCCTCCTGCACAAACCAACCTTCCTCACCATCGCGGCGCCTCTGCCTCTATCACCCAACTCTCCAACTCTCCAACGCATTAGTCTTCCTCTCTCTCACTTTCGCAGTAATAAGCTAATAATATCCATCCTCGACTCCTGTAGCCTGGCTCTTCAATTATTTATCCTTACGGTTTCTCTATTTGTATTTAGCTGTGTTGGGTCCGTTTTCTGGGGCTTAAGAGGATGGGATGGTTGGATTAGGTGTTATTAGGGTGGGTTGGTGGCGAGGTGGACGGATTGATTTGCGTGCTCTGCTGGTTTAAGTTTTTGGCTTTGGGTTTAGGAAGATTCGAGATGTCTGAGGAAGTCTTGAAGGTTGTTGTTTTTGGGTGGGGAGGATGAGTTGTTCGTTAAGGGGAAGTTGGATAGAGTTGATGGAGGTTGGTGGACGGCTGAGGTTGGTCGGAAAGGAGTAAGCGAGCCTGGTGTTTACTTGCGTAATTTTAATCTCTCAAACATTCCGCCGACTTTTCGCGGGTCCCACCAAAAAATAGATCTCACAACAAAAATTTGGAGATAATCAAGAGACAAAATAGCTCTTCTTTGAACCTAAAACGCCTGATAACTGACTAGACCCACTTCAACGATTGAACCTGATCCTCCATCATCATTTCATCTACATTTCTTACCCCTCTCCTCACCGTCTGTCTCGAAATGTTACTTCATGGCCCAGAAACAATCTAGCAATCTAGATTCCAGAGTCATCCTGCTCAATATCGTACTCAGCGACATAAGTGTCCCAGGCAGAGCAAGTGCTGTTCAGACTATCCCCATCGATAAGAGCCGGGATCTCAGTCTGGCGCTCCAAAAGCTGGAGAGCGAAACCCTCGGATGCATGCCACGCAATATGACAGTGCATGAGCCAAGCCTATACAAACAGATCAGTAAGTGGTTCACACTTTCATCTCAACTTCATCAAAAAATAGAAAGAAAGAAAAAAACTCACACCAGGATTATCCGTATAGTAAGCAATAACCAAATACCCCGAAGCCGGCAACATCGCCACATCGCGTCTCGGCCCACTCGTCGTCTGCAAAGTAACAGTACTCGAGTCATACGTTCCCGTCCCCGAAGCCAGGACCCAGAAATCATGGCCGTGGAGATGGATAGGGTGCGCTTGGGCGAATGTCGTCTCGATGATGAAATACACCCATTCGTTGGCTGTGTCTAGAACCACGACGTTCTGCTCCGAGGACCAGGTATCGTTCCCTTCATTGACGGCTTTCAGGGTTGGGTAATCCCATTCCGAGACGAACGATACTCCGCCCATCGTCCATTTGATAGTCGTTCCGAAGCTCAGCGCTGCTAGGAAGTCATCTGAGACGCTGGCGGTTGTAGAAGCGTCCATTGCGAGGTAAGGGACTAGGGTGGTGATATCCTCATCATCGCACGAATCCGAGAGCGTGTATGAAGTAGTACTTGGATCCGAGGTAGACGAGGAGTCATATCTGACTATCCCAAGCATATTATCCACATTGTCAGTGTTCGAGCAACTTTCCTGCGGAATGGCACGCATCCAGAAATCACCTGTGTCGAACTCGGCGGTAACGATTACGTCGTAGCGCTGGCCCATCCCGATGCTGATCGCGGTGGTGTTGTAGGGTACGATGGGTACGAAATCCGTCTGGATCACTTCCATCGTGTGGTTGTCGATCGTGAAGCGGAAGTGAGTATCAGCTGCTCCATTCACGAGACGGATCCGGTACCGAGTTCCGGCGACGAATGTGGTTTCGAATCGGGATCCGACGGTTCCTGTGTCGGCGTCGTAGGTGTTTGTTCCGTTGATCAGGCAGTTGTCGAGGGTTGGGGGACCGCTAGTGGCGGCTGAAAGGGCGAGAACTTCGGCGGTCTCGTGAGACCAGTCGTTCAGGAAGAGGTTACCAAGATCCTCGTCGTAGTTTGCGGTGGCTGGACCGTTGATGAGGATACCTCCGAAGATACCATCCCATGCTTGGACGGCGAAGTGAGAGTGATACCATGATGAGCCGTACTGAGTTGCGCGCCACTTGATAGATGTTAGCTGTTTCGGCTGTTTAAGGAAAGAAGGGAAAGTGTGTACTTACTGTATAGGTCATTGAATCCCCGGGAGCGAGAGGGCATTGAGTGATTGCTGGGACTCCATCGTTTTGGTTTGTCATATTTTGGCGAATACCGTGAAAGTGAAGCGAGGTACCGTTGTTAGCCATGGCATTGGTAAGATGCACCACTAATCTACATCAACATCTGCTCATCAGTCTAGAAGATCTAGAAGCTACTCACCAACAGTGTCACCCCAATCCGCGATGATTGTGGGCCCAGGTACAGTGCCATTGACGCAGAGAACAACTCTCTCAACTCCATCAGGAGCGGCGGTGATGTTCTGTACCTCAAACCAGTACTCTCTCGTGACTCCCGTGTCGGGAACTTCTTCGTAGTAGTTAGTTGAGAGGTCGTAGTCGCCCCAGCACGAGCGATCGGATGCGCTGTTCTCGCAGGATCGCTTGGTGAGAGGATTGTCTCGGATCTTGTCAACGAATGGAGCGGCCAGGACGCCGCTGAGAGAGAGTGATGCGAGGAAGGCGGTTGAGAAATGCATAATGAAAGAAATGAGATGAGAGTGTAAATGAGATGCAATGAGAACTACAAACGAAAGTACAAAGGGAAGTACCAAAGAAAGAAACTGAGGATGAGGATGAGGGCGAGGGTGAAGAATGAAAAATGGTAGGAGAACTCATCCCATATATACTTCTTCGACTTCTGAGAAGCACCACTTCAAGCCTTCACGGAGGTTTGATCCATCACTGTGGAGAGATCTACTGCCCTGTGATCGCAAAGGGTAGACGGAGAGGCTGTGTTGCGATCTTTCTGGTGGATTCGCATACTTGAGTGCGTACCACGACTCAAGATGTCTCGCTATACATCCCAATCCGGATAGAAACTACCTTGTTGAGCGCATGACATGAAGCTTCAACATTCAAAGATCAACGTAGTCCCATTATTTGTACGCAGACCCATCCCAGACTCGGTCTCAGCCGCGTCAAGCTTCATAGGGCTATTTTTGTATAATCGCTATCATGGGTTAGTGGAGGTTACCCCCTTGAGATGAACCGCTTCCTAGCTCTCGAAGTCGGATGGACGGTTCCGTAAGATCGTACATAGACATTTCTGAAACATGAACTGAATTACGACTGCTATCGAATGAAGAAGAATCCGAGGGTGCTTAATTCGGATACAGACTGAACTGTGCTTTGAGTCTTACAGAAATATTCTCCCCTCCCCTTGGTATTTGCAGATGGCTTAGACTGTTTGATGACTTTCGGGTCCGAACATCCCATACCATTGGCTGTGAGGTGGCTTAGCGAGGTTGTGGGGCTGTTTAAGGGGTAAATATTGCTTGTTGCGGCTTAAGAGAAACAAGCATCACCTATCGATTTTAACTCTGCAATCGTTTTTTGAAGTTAGTGGGGAAAATACTGCTCTTTTCTAACTCTCAGTCTAGTCGTGAATTTAGTGGCATGTGTTCCTGTGTTTGTTGCATTAGCTGGCTGATTTTACTCAAACTTGATTTCACTTGATCTTTCTAGGACTACACTTCATGCTTTGCTCACCTAAAAAATCCACCTGTGTAGAGTTGTCTAGAGGCTAGGTTCAAGGGTTGAAGACTGTCAGGATTCACAAAGGAGTTCTCCACTAGGCGCAGTTGATGCGATATGTTGTGCCAGAAAGGCGATTGTTTTCTTGCTGAGACCTCCTCGGAATTATCATGTTAAGCATATTGACCCACGCTCAGCCAGGGCCATTAATGCGAGTGCATTGATATATCACAACGGAATAACACGAAAATGCTACGCATTAAGATGATCACGCCAGACCTGGGCAAGCTGAATGTGCGTGTTCTGCCTACGTACCCTTCTTCTTCTAGCCTATTGATGCTATTGGATACTAATCAAGAGAAGGAAGATACACTTATCCGACTTAAGGAATTATGAAATGTTATAGCAAGTATTGATGGAAGTATCCCCATGTGTTGTGGGACTAAGTGAGGCTATCACGAGATGTTGCAGGGGTCCGCGAGCTCGGGACCGAATATGGGTCGTAGTCGTCACCTTCACATGACCTTCCCTGCAGATGGCATGCATCAAACCTTTCCCCTCCATTTGTCTCCCCCAATCCTCTCAATTTAGATAAGGCTAAACGAAGCCCTTGCGTGGAAGGAGATTCTGCTTTGATCCATCTGTAAAGTGGCATTGTCCGCGTGCGTGGATACTTCAGCCACGCCGTGAGACAACAAGTTTCTAAAATTTCTGGCAAGAAGTGCCCAATCTTTGTTTCAGAGACTCGGCCTTAAATTTTCATTCATGCCTCGGGGTTCTCCGTTATAGCTGTTGTATTTGATAAACTTTATTTTCCTTGCGGGGGCTATGTATATTTTTCTTCGTTCGTCTGAAGGTAAGTGGGGTCAGTACTTTGCGTCGTCCGCCATTCAATGACTATCCTGCGTAGCATGATACGTAAGCTTTGGTAAAGACTATTATTATCTCGACTCAAAATCTATGAGAACAAAAGGACAAGCCTTTCTCTTTCTAGATCGACTTCACTCCTCACCCTTCGCCAGTCACACATCCTCAACTCTCCTCTTTTCTTAGTCATTTCCTTAGTTTTTCCTTACTGTCTTCTACAAAAACCTCTCTCAAAAACTCATCGTCATACTCAACCACTTTCATCATGTACTTCTCTCGATTCGTTTCCGTTCTTCCTCTCGTCGCCGGGCTAGCTTCAGCTGCTCCCCATTCGAAGCGTGCCGACACCGAAGACATCACGATCTACGCTTATGGCACCAACATCTCGGGACTTGCTCTTTACTCTGGCAACAATGATGGTTTGGTTTCCAAAGTCACCTCCAAGTTTGAATCTAACACACCCAGGACTTGCCTACATCGCCTCGGCTGCTTCCGACAGCCTCACCGCAATCACTTGGGATGTTAGCAGCACGGGAGCTGCATGGAACGCAACCGCCGCAAACACCACATCCTCCATCGGGTCCTTCTTTATCGTCAACAGCGATTCCTCATACGCCGCCGCAGGCTTCTTAAACAGCAGCTCCACCGTTCCAACTGGTGGTGTAACAACCGGGTTCAGGGTCTATGGCGGACAGGTTGTGCTAGTCTCTGATGGGGCTCTCTTGTCCCAGTTCTGGGCCACTCCAAGCGATGTCGAGGGTGTTTACTCACTCATGTGGAACTCCGACGGGACGAGCCAAGACAACAGCGTTCCAGTTGCCTTGAAGACGATGGCTCCATCGACTACAACTACGGCGGAGTAAAGGATACGTGGAGTAGAGACGAGTGGCGGTTGTTCGGGTGTGGGTAGAGATACGGGATGGATTGGAGGGTTGTACTGCTGTTTGTTTCGAGTCTTGATTTTCCTTGATTATTTTCCTTTCATAACTTGCAATCTCTGCAAAGCTCCAAAACCCCATGTGCCTAAGATTTGATTTCAAGAATGACTTTTTTAGCCATGTAATTATGTTGCTTCCCAGTCTCCGTACAGTGAATCCATGCCTGAAGTGACTCCCTTATATCTCTTACTGTATTTCAGATAGTGCGAGCATGATACTCTTCGCCTTTTTTTTTATCGGTAGAGGGTGGATATATAAAATGCGCAGCCAAACCTATGAATATGTTTTACTCTTCTATTGCTATGCTAAATTGATTCGCTTATTTTCTTCCTAGTGCGACGGTTTTAAAACTGCGACTAAATTTCTTGCGTCCAGCTTTCAGCTGTGGCGCCACGAATGAATTTGCAACTAAATAATTAGTCCTTCCAATCATTCAACGCCACATCACAAACTTTCTCTTCATGATATTTTAGAAATCTAAGTCATTTGTTTCTCCGACCATCTATAAATCGCCAATCGAAGTATTACTTTGGTACTGTGCTTCTTCTACGCCTCGCTAAAGGCCCCATAATTGTAGGATAAACTGTGTCGTAGCTTCATGTTGAAGATTATTTGAAACGTTTCAACAGATTCAATTTTGAGCCGAAGGTGAGTTGCCTGACTTGTCTTCGATCGCCAACTGATTGGCTACTTGATCAGCCGCCTGTGGAAAATCCTTTCGGGTTAACTTCGTGGCCAGCTTTAAACTCACCTGGAGCTTGTCAGTGCTTCTCATGTGAAAGGAAACACTACTTTTCAATTGTTTCCTCCAAACTTCTATTTCTCGCTTAGTTATTGCTGTGCACTATCTATCAGTATGGCGACAACGAACTTAGTGACCGCTGTTGATGTCCAACAAAGATCATCTGATACGAGCCACGAACCCACTATCTTCTTCCTGAGCGAGATGAATGCCGAATTCTCATCCGGTCTCGATATTGTCACTCGGGCCATCTTCAATTCAACAAAAGAGTTCACCGTTTCCAGAGAACCCCAGAAACCAACCTTCGCGGAGACAGGAACTCCTGCCACCAACACCCCCTCGTCTATCCGAGGAACGAACGTTTCTCTCGCAAATCTTGTCCGCGATGCTTGTCAAAAAGATGGTTGGCTTGCTGGCTGGAAGTGCCTATCACAGGTAGCCCCAGACTGTGGTTTGCATGAGCAATTCATTAAAGATACAGTGACATGTGCGGAAATCTATTCCCGCATCCGTGTCTCGCCATACCAATCGACTCCTATTGACGTAAGCATCACTGTCACTTCATCACCAAATATCGATTCCTTGAATTAAATCGGCCCCAAAGGCCTCGGTGGCAAAGCGTGGATGGTTGATCCGGAATACACTTCACTACGCCACCGCTGGACCAGCCCAGGGTACGGCCCCATGGGACCCTCGTCAGCATTTGGTTGGAGTGGGGTCAACAAAAAGTCGGCGGATCCTAGGGATGAAGCATCATGTCGAGCCATGCAGATGCTGGGGACTGTGGATTATGACTTCGATCTGGAGGCTGCGCACCATGCTGGGTTTGCAAACTCGCTGGAGGAAGCCTCACGGAATGTTGTCAAAGCAGGTTCAAATATACAAGGAGGTGCCATGGCTGCACTGCTGAACAGTGACCTTCAGCACTTCGTCCGCTCTGTTCAAATGGAATGGGTTCAAGAAGCTGCTGGATCGTATATACTGGGACCCAAGGATGTGTCTGTGGACGAATGGGTTAAGGCAAATGCCCTTGACTGTGCTGCTATCATGGGATTCGGTTATCAAGACCCATCTCGTCATGCAATCAGTCGGAAAGGTGTTTTTGTCGGTAACTTGCTAGCAAATATGCACGACTCTCTCTACGATATGGGCTGCTCCAGCAGAATGTCCACTGTTCTGTATGCTCGTGGAGCTGGGGTAGAACATCACGATATCCACCGAGCTACAGCAGCCGTATCAATTGCTTGTTTTGATAACATCGCTCGAAGAAACAACGAAATCCTAGACCGCGATACTCCATACTATGGAGACTGTATGGGCATCATGGCATTCTCTTGGTCCGCCTTCAATGGACGATACAGGACGTGGGAACGATTCGTGAAGTATTCACGGCAACTCAAGAACTCCGAATCAATGGAAGCAAAGGCAATTCTAGGTGATGCAGAGAAATGTTTGATGTTTGTGGAGGACAGTCGTGATGCGGATATGGCGACAACATGGCAGGAGGCACTCGCACCGGATGGTGCCAAAAAGCTGACTGAGCGACAAACTTTCGCATACATCCCTCCACCTGGACATGAGATTCTGGACACGCCAGGTGTGAAGCTACCGGATATCTGCAAGTCATGTGATATATTGTTCAGAGATGCAATAGATGCCACGGACGATGAAGTACATGGGATTCCAGGTTTACAGAAATCCGTGAGCTCATGCCGAGCTCTTGGCTTAGCAGCAGCTATCCGTCGAGCATCTGTCTTCGCGGCCAGCGATTCGTGCTGTGATATTTGCGCTTGTCGTATCGGAAACTGGGGGGACAGTGTTGCATATAGAGTTATGGTGATGCTTATGAAGAGTGAGGAGGAGACCTCGCCGAGAGAGTGGCTGCTACAACATTATCTTGTTGCATGTGTTGACTTCTGGCCAGTTTCTGTTCCATCAATTCTGGCTGGATTCGATATGATAGGAGGTTTGAAGTACGACAATGGTGCTATGGGGATCAGAGATGTAGTTGATTGTTGACTTCCAGGGTAGATTTGCAGAGGGTTGGACAATTCAACCGACTCGCTGAGGGAAAACAGGGCAGAACTCAAAACTGTGCGAAAGGACTTTACTGAAAATCCCTAGTAAAAGAAGTTCTCATCGCGGACTCCTCCAGATGGGTATGCCATTTTTGTTCATAGTGTTATTAATTTCGCACCGCGCATTAGAGATTTGAAGACACTATGCTTCTTCTACCCCACTCTATCCCCTTGAACCCCAGGCCTCAGGCTCAATATTACTTTATCCATGAATCACAGATTTACCTTTTCCCCTAATTGCCTCACCAAGATTATCAAGTTCAATCTCACCCTCTTCCACCTCCTGGACCTCACTACTGCCATTCTCGCCCTTATCGCCACCTGAGCCCTTACCCTCTCTCCTTCCCGGCGAACACAACTCCCACCCCGCAGCAACAACGCCAGCCGCACCCAATCCAAATACCAATCCTAAGCCAGCACCGGCAATAACACCTCCAATAGAGCTACCAGTAAGACTGAACCCGCCCATGATACCAAAGTTCAGAGCCATGAACTCGGTGAATGGCCGTGGGTCGAGGAGCGTTCGCCAAGCCGCTTTTGGTCGGGGATCATGATTTGATGGCGGGATGAGAGGTGCACTTTCAGAGCCTAGAATGATGGATTTGGTCTTTGTTTTGGATGTGAGGAAGTTGCGAATTTCTGGAAGGAGACTCTGTCGCGCGGATGAAATATTCGGAGATGGAGACAAGTTAGATGATGGAGCAGTGTGTGAGGCTGACATTGACGGGCCGCCATGCTCTTTATGCTCGATATCTAGGTAAGAATTGAGCTCCATGACTTTCGCTCTGCCCACAGATTCCGTCAAGCCTTCTTGTATAGTGGTGGTGCGATCGATGGAAGGTGGTGACAACTCGAAGAGATTACGACTCTGTATCTTCAGCTACCCTTTTTGCGTTGCGACAGTCTTGTGATGATAACGAATCAACCATGTCAGGACAGGTCAAAGGCTTGCCTTTGAGATTTCAATTGGCGGCTTTGTTGGAAGTGAATTCCGTTTGGGCGGCGTTGCCAAGGATCTTGACGTCCAGTCAGAACAGAACGTTTGCACATGGGTGTGGCGGGGTCATCAGAATCAGCTTTGTTGGGCCGCTCGGTAGTGGAAATGGTATTTCTAATATCTCTGACTTGTAAAGTACCTTGCCACTTCACGAAAATAAAGAAAATGTAAGATGGCTAGTATCTGCTTGTTTGTTTACCTTCATCTCGCTTATTGGAATTGGTACCAGCTCGCGGAATGCTGGAAATTTTGTCGGGAAGTACAGCAAAAAGAGAGGGAACGCTTTGAAGCAAAATCTGGCTCTCTACAATCCCCTGGCTCCTCGGAAGGTCTTTGAGTGGGAAGATACGACGATTCCCGCGAAGAGGGAAGTCCCATAAGCTCCGTCGAATTCAATAAAACTATTTTGTTCACTCAATTTTTATTATCACCCCCACCAGTCTGAAAGACTCTCCTCAGAAGGCTTCTCTACCCAATCTCATAAAGATCCCTCGCCATCCTCCTCCTAGCCTCCAGCTCCACGCGCTCTCCACCATCCATCTCAGCAGTCATCATCCCACCCTCCAACTCTGATGCTCTCCTCCTCCTATCTAACTCTACCTTCTCCTCCACAGTCAGCGATTCATACACTTGCATCTGACTGTTGACTCGTCCAGCCCCAAGCTCTTCATTTCCCGCCATTTTCCCCTCACTAGCGATCCGCTTTCCGAACCTGTATGCTAAGAATATGAGGCTGAGAATGAAGAGGGCTCCGACAGAAGCCCCGATCCCTATGCCGGCTTTTTCGCCTGTATTGAGGCCTGTTTTGGGGCTCGCTGTGAGGGTTGGGAGGTTGGTGGGTGAGCTCTGGGTTGAGATTGTTAAGGCGGTTGGTGGGATGATGGAAGTGGAGCTAGGTGTGGTTGGCGGGGTACTTGTTGATGAAGTTGATGAGTACAACAAGGATGAAGATAATGATGATAGCAATGATGAAGTTGAGGTAGGTGGTACGAGGATTACTGGTGGTATGAGCGAAGATGTTGGAGGCAAGCTGGAAATACGAGAGGATGTTGAGCTTGCTAAGGGCCGGGTGGTGAGTACGCTGGAGTAAATTGAACACAAAAGACTTACTAGGTGGTGAAGAGGGCAGTGCAGTTGGTGGTGCTACCGCAAGCGTACTGCTTGAGCTTGTGCTGGAACGGGTTGTGCTACTACTCGAAGTGCTACTGGGAAGTGTGGAAGATGATGTGGTACTCGACGATAATTTGACGGAGCTTGATGAAGAGGCCTGCTGCAGCGAACTCGATATTCTGGTCGTGGTGGGGGCAATTGTTGAGGAAAATGTCGTCGAGTTTGAGGTGACTAGCAATGGAATCACAGCGGCGGTACTGATGGAAGTAACAGGGGTATCAGCAAAGGAACTTATTCCCAACGGCACTGTGGAATCTCCTCCAACTGTTGAAGTTATTCCCTAAATGGTAATAATCAGCGAAATTTTACAGCTTCAAACCGCATTCATCGGTGTGTTGATGCAGCCTTACAGCTTCAGTTGTCTCTATAACCACCACTTGGGTTGTCGTTGACATCTTGGATCCAGTTCTGCAAATGCTGCATCGTATTTCCTTCTTTCCTTGCTAGGCTCATGAAATAATCCGACGCCGGATGAACATCAAGACAGATTTGAAAAAACGAAAGTGCAGCAAAACCAAAGGATGGGCACGCAGCCTCATTTATTGCTCCACTTACTCATCAATATGCACTCTCTGTTCCAGGACATCGCGCCTGCAAAACCCATCGACCAATATTTCTGATCTTTGGGTAACACAGCAGGATTCACATGCGATGTGCTGGAAGGATGCTACCACATGGAAAATATAAGCTTATCATGTCGGTTGGAATAAGCCTTCATGTAAGCCACTTGGTGCCATTGGAAGAGGATTCTCTCTCCGCACCCAAAATGCGGGATGCTAGGGGAACCCGAGAGATAAGGCGTCAGACGAGGCTCTGCTCGTCGAAATAAAACAGATTGCCATAAGCAATGCACGAAGGAAATAGCACGACAAAACACCGAAGCGTTTTCCATTTACATCGTTTGGTCACCTGCAAGAACCACATCCAATCACTTCAAAGTTCCTTCCGTCCCTACCCAGCATACCCAGCATACCCTTTGCACTAAGCAATCTTCTTCTTCAAGCATACAGCATCCCAGAACCAAGCCTTGCCCGTTGAATCAGTCTTCGAAAAAGCCTTCGGGATATTCATATACACCACATACCCCCTCCTCTCATACCATCCCTGGTTGGAAAACTGAATCAGAAGTTAGTAGATCATTTCCCCTTCTCCAGCTGATGGCGCCTATCATTAGAGAGCAATGATTCATGAACTTAACTTACAGGCGGAATTGGCAGCTTTAAAGCCGCGTACTTCTCCTCAGACCCAATATCCACCTTGTTGATAGCATTCAAACCCAGCATCTTCGCGTTCAAAGGCTCTGAAGTGGCGATTCTCTCCGCGGTATCCATCGCTGCTCTCCCAAGTCCACTGGATTGCAAAGCGCGAGAGACGTAGAAGTTGGATATCCAATATGAACCTTCCGCAAATGGCTCTTTCACGTCGTCGTAATAGGCTGGAGCGGGACCGAGACAGATGTGGCCGACGGGAATGAATGTTTGCTGCGGCAAGGGGATGGAGCGTGGTTTACCACCGTATGAGGTAGCGGTGTCGAGAAGAAGAACATTCTCTGAGGAATGGGCGGAGGTGTGTTTGAGAAGTTTGCTTTCTTTCTCTGGGTCGGTGTCCGAGAGGACCTTGAAGATGTGAGTTGAGAAAGAAGAGGAGATGGTGGAGCCTACAATCCATTGGAGATTGAAGTTCCCGATTTCTTGCTTAGGTATCCAACTTTCTACTGCTTCAGAGTCCCAGCCGCAAGCAATTCGTTGCTGGACTAGTCGCTCCACATGCTCGAGAGAAGTGAAGTCCCATGGGATGAGCTGGACTTGGGGTTTTGCGGAGGCCATATTTGATAGAAGTTGATAAAGATTGAAAACGAGCAGATGGTGTAGGTATAGTTATATATTATCTGGGAGGACGTCTGTATATTGACCTTAATTCCATCAGTTACCTCGAAGGGCGTATGATGGGATTTTGAGGTATTAAAAGAAGAAGGGCGTGATAGAACCGGTTATGCCGAGGTTTTACCGCCACAGACCTTCCAAGTTTGTTTCACAGGTACTCACGTTGACATTAGTGGGAGGGAGCTCTAAAAATCAGCATTTGCGGAACAGTTCGTAGCCGCCAATTGATGTCGAGATGGTAAAGGAACAAGATCCTCTCGGTAGCAACAATTCCAACTTGAGTTTCGGCTCACTTCCCCCGGCCATTGACTAGGCAAGTTCAGAGTCGCAAATATTGTACTTAATCAGGTCAATCGAGCATATTTGCAACATGCCCCCTGGATCTATTAATAGTGATAGAAATTGATTGGCAAAAAGAGCAATGAAATCAAATGCTGAACTCCTTAGTCTCGATCACGTGTCACATAACAATTCATGGTTGCCCATTGCCCGAGTACCATCATCTATTTCAAGGGTATTCATTAGATTAAGGAAATTATAATCGTTAATCATCATCGTAATCATGTAGCGGACATCAAATCTTGAAATCTTCCATCTCTACAATCCGAATCCCTCCACTGAACCCCCTCACATCTGTCGAATCTTCAAACTCAAATCGGCCAATCCTCGACGTCCTTCCATCAGAAAGCACACTGACTCGGGATGTCCTTCCGTCAACTGGTGACATCGCTAAGGGCGATATTGGCTTTGGCGTTATCGTGTCCATCCTCGAGTCTCGTCCATCCGTCATTGTCATCGTGTCTAATCTGGAACTCCTCCCATCTGTAAATGTCGCTGTATCCATCCTCGAACTCCTTCCATCAGTCATCATTGTCCCCATCCTCGAGCTTCTCCCATCTCCATTCCTCTTCAGCAAGTTGTTCTTGCTTCCCGTACTCCCTGGGTCGTGCTTTGGTTTCTCCCACCCATACCATCCTCGACCGCTGCCACCACCCTCCATATCGTTCATATCGCGATCGTCGTTTGTCTGAGAATTTTTCGCTGACCGTCTTCCTATCCAAAACGCCAGCACCACAAGGCAAATTATGAGTAAAACCCCAATGATTATGCCGATGCTGATTCCAGCCTTGGCACCCGCTGAAAGACCTCTCTCTTGTGTAGATGGCGTGGCTGTGGGAGCTGAAGTAGCAGTACTGGATGAGATGGATATTTGAGAGTCTACTGTTGAGGAAGATAGAGTAGAGCTCATTGTCGACTTGGTGACAGAAGTCGTGCTCGAAACTTGAGATCGAATGCTCATCAAAGATGCGGAACGGGTCGTGCTCGGTAACTGTGTTTCAACTCACAAATTAGCTTTGTGATACACGAAGAACTGTCCAGCATGCGGAACACATGGGATGCTACTGACCTGCGAACTGGATGCATCTCGAGCTGCTTCCACGGAATTTTCGCTAAAATTGAAGCTCACTGATTTGCTCGTCACAAGCGTCGCATCTACAAATTGTAGACTGTATGTGTCTGTCGTTGATAATGCTGGTGGTGTCCAAACATATGAGGTCCCTGTTAACGCGCCTAGAAAAGCAATCAGTCTCGTGTTACACAATCCAGGGTTCCGACGATTCATACTTCCGATTGTAACGACCGTAGTGCCAGAGGCAAGTAATAACGCAATCGTCACGTCTCCTGTCGCACCCGACCAAGAAATAGTAAAAGGCGATCCAACCTGGATCTTCTGAAATTCTGATGCCGTGTTTGTGGGTGTGACAAGTCCCATGCAAGGTGCCGTAGAGGCCAAAATCATATAAAGGAGCGAACGAGGCAACATCTTCCCAAGAAACACCGTCAATTATCGTACAACACCAAATTCCAACATGAAAAGACCTCCTACACAGAACCGAGAAAAGATGAAACCAGAGGAAGAGGTTGAACTTGACTGAAGGAAGACATTCCCAAGGATGGGGCAGGAGGCGGGAGCCATCCTGAAAGAGGACCAGTGGACTTCCCCATTTCCGTCATATAGGTGCATTAAGGCCCCCCATGTACAAAAAGAGAAGAAAACACTGGGATGCAGCTTGTCGGGTCAGCGACCGAGCACTCGGAAATTGGACTGATTTGACGCCCAAGGCTGATCCACAGATCCGGATGTGCCGCGAGAATGTCGGCTGGCGTGTGTTCCACAAGCGAGACCCATATGCGCCAGCCCCCTTTTCCTCAGGTGGATGTGGTGTTTTTTTGACCGCGTATGCAATGCAGTGTGATGTGAACGAAGCTGCAGCAATTGAAACGACAAGTATATAGAAGGGGTATTCGCACACGTGTAAATATTTCATAACACAGTTAAATTTACGATACTCTTGTTGAGAACTGACTTGTCTAAAAGCCCTCGACGCCACGTCTGAACTTCCCAAGATGTCACAAACAAGCAGAGAATGAGCTCATTTCGGAAATTGTCAGGCGCAGCATGAGGAAAGTTAGATAATCGCTCACTTCTGCACCCCAGGAATACAAGTGATCCCCAGTGCGTCTATTCTAGGAGAGACACTGAATCTCCCGGCTTTAGACAAGAGCCTTACCTTATCAACACTATCGATTAATCCCGAGATATACTTCTGATCTTCCACCCGAACACTTCAAGGCATCTCGTTATCACTGCTCGTGTTGTCTTGAAATCGTACGGCACACACTCGTACAGAAAATTATCCTGAGTCAAGAATGGCTGGCCGGAAGCAGGGGTGTGCCTTCCAGAAGTCAAAGAGTCCCGGGAAGAACATTCGAAGAATCAAAGAACCCGGCACATATCGCTGCCAAGATTCATGCAGGTGGATAGAGAAACTCCACTAGTAATCAACAGATGAACTAATTGGTCATGACGAAAGCTTTGTCCACACCTTAAGTGCTGACTGAAGAGATTGGTTGAACACAATGACTTCATGGGATGAGGATGCAACGTAAGGGAATCAATAATTATCTGATCCAAACAACTCGAACAGGGTCAATTATTTTCTCGTGGAATCTCATTTCACAACATAAATTTCACTGCAAAAGACAGCAGCAAAGCGAAAGTTTAGGAAATTTGCCTTCTAAAATTCTCCAGGCAGATGAGCACGAAAGTCACTTGACAGTAATATCAGGTCCAATATATATTTTCATGCTCACAACTCGCGAGGACCACGATGAACCCATCCCATCTGAGAGTCTCGACTGTTCTCAACAATTTCTTACTATCGTTCAATCTTCAATGACTCCCCCCTCCATCCAATGAGCTGTACGACAAGCGTACAGATATAATTTCCCACACGAAATAATCACGAAAATTCGCGTCACGTTTGATTATCATGCTGTCTTGGACTCCTCCACCTGGGAGAAACCTGGCTTATTTGTTCTACCCCAAACAATGACTTTGTACGCCGCCACGCTCACCATGCCACGATCTGGACGACCACGTGTATTTCTCATGCACCTCGTAGTTGATGATTTTCTGCAGATCAACGTGGCCCTGATCCTCATCTGAGGTCGAGATGCTGACAATGATTGGAACAACTGGTTGTTTAACCTGAATCCTTACCTGCACGTAATCTGTTTCTGTTCGGAAAGGTGAGCAGGGCTGCTTTATTGGCAATACTGGGTAAGCTAAGGAAGGGTGAGGCGAAGGTGAGAGGTGGGTGAGCGGTGGTGAGCAAAAGTGGACGGCGGCAGGGGGTTCAGCCTGAGCATGCATTAAGATGACATCCTAGAGGGCTCGTTTTAGCTCATTATGAGGCCCGGTCACACTTTCCTCGTCTTGTCTCTAAGCGCAGATCCCATTTTGGCTTCGACTAGGCTAATTGGTTAGCTGCTGGCGGCCTATAGTGTAACGGTCGATTCTGATCCGATACCTAAACATCATCCAGGATGACGTACGTGCTTTATTAATACTATGAGCCCGAGCAGCAGTTCTCCATATCTTTGCGTGAGAATTTCGAAGATCAAGTGGTATAGGGAAGTGAGCTGAGTAGACGGGGATGGGTACTCCAAGAAAAACTCCTGTCAAAGCGGATTCTGCATTTTATTCCATCAAATATTTACTGGGAGTCTGGCCTGTGCGTTACATCCATCAACAACGGGAAATCAGACTCGGTGGATTCGAAATTAAGAGTCCGGTTCAGCTCTATATCAACTCACTTCGAAGCCCAGGAATAGAATGGTTTCGAACAATAGAATGGCATACCAAATGCGATCTTACGAGAGATACAGATAAGCTACTGGCTATTGCTGGCATGGTCGAAAATATACAACGCTCAACATCTGAAAAGAATATTGCTGGATTCTGGACCGGCAGCCTCTCGCAAGGATTGTTGTGGGTGGGAGATAGAGGACGAGGCCTGAGACGGCCAAAATTTCAAAGGGCCCCATCATGGTCTTGGGCGTCATTAGATAGCCCTATATTGTTTCCATTTGTAGACGCGTCCCCACGATTTTCCGATACAGATATCAATTTTCAAGGCAGAGATGATCATTTTATCCAACTGGCTAAAATATCAATTCACGAAGTGCATAAGGGAGAATTTCCTACGGAGCTCTTGCCTTGGATAAAGTAATTCTCTCCATTAGAAATGCATACTAAGATTAAAGAAGTTTCGTGCCTGGTACAGGGAATTGAAAGAATTCAAAGCACGCAACTAGAAGATCCGCGGTTGGAGTTTAACGGGCTCTTGTCTTGTGCCGGAACTTCCAGCCCCAATAAATTGGAACGGTTCTGGAAGATACGAGATGGCCCACGGCTCACTGGATGGGTGGTGATAGACGAGGAATTCGAAGACGGTAAATATGAGAGAAGATGTGGATTGCTGCTTTTGGAAATTATGGTAAAGATATTTAGATATCTCAACTTAGAATAATTAAGTTAGTGATTGCCGAGGCAAGATTTGGGAAGAATAAATACATCAGATTAGGAACAGAATAGCCGGAATGCTTTGGAGAGAGTTCGAAGAAGTTTTTTTCCAGCATTATAATCCTATTATAGATGTTTCGATAAACTTGTACGGAAGTTGGAATTTTTGTATAAAAGTAGAGCAGGTATGTATTCTTAATTGGCTCATTTCCACTTTGCCTAACTTATTGATATTGTTTTTTAGAGGCGGCATATTGTTATAGATAAGCGGGGAAAGAAGTTAGGGAACGGGGATTAAGAGACAGAGGTTTATTATAGCTAAGTAAAGCTTGAGCCGTGGGCCGATGATCATGTCGCGATCCTCTCTACTCCGAGAAGGAATGCTTTTCGTTACAGCAGACGAATCGCAGACAGCCCGCCGTCAGAAGGCATGATGTATTTGTCCGCCAGCCGTTTGATAACATCCATGGCATTATCCTTATACGCACCTCGGAAGATAAGATAGTGGTTCAGGTAGTGGTATCTAGAAATGTGATCAGTGTTTTCTCCATTATATCGAAGTTCGCTCAGCGCTTACAGTTTGTAGAGTTCGATGCGATCTTCATACTCATGAATAGGTTCGGTTTTGGGCAATATACTGTGGTACTCATGGAAGAATCCAGCTGTGAACCCGCCAAATGCCCGCATGATGCCAATCTCGTATTCAGAGTGACAATAGGCTGCACTTGGGTCAAAGAGCACATGCTCAGCTCCTCCCCACGCCGGATTGACTCCATACGCCTTATTACCGTACCACAGGTCACCATGGACAAGCACGGGGGTGATCCCTCTCCTGCCTCCAAGATGACCATTGCCAAGTAGTCGAGGCACGACCAGATCTACAATTCCCTTCAAACCCGCTTTCAACTCTTGATCTGTCCCATGCGTTTCCTCTATCATGTTCAAAATGCCGAGCAGTCGGCTCCTCGCAAAGAACTTGGGCCAGGAAGCTTGGAACGTGTTTATTTGTTTCGTTGAGCCGCAGTATGTCGAACGAGGCCATCCAAACATCGGATCCATTTCTCCCTCTGGGACTTTTGCTGGTGTGCTGTGCAGTTTGGCAAGCTTCTGAGGAAGGGAGAGGCAGCTACCTCCTTCCACAATGGTCTCATCATTACTTACAGTATCCATCCACTCCATCAGCAAAAAATACCCAGGGTTGTCGGTATATTTGCCATGTCCGAGGCTGTAGGGGCATAAAGTTGGCACAGTCTCCAGGAGCTCCTTTAGCGCCTCGTGCTCGGCTTCATAGCAGATGTTAGTCATCTACTCTATTATGAAGAGGGTGTACGCTCATTGCTTACATGCGAACATATCCTCGTTTGGCCCAGACTTCATGAAGTAATATGTTGCCTTTCCATTGACGAGTGCCGTGACCTTTGCAGGCCTCGAGAAGCCTTCCTCTCCAACTAGTTCCATAAAACCGCACTCTGGAGATATTTTCAACAGCTCACATACAGCTGGATCGAGGGGCTGGCGATTCTCAGTTCCTGGACCCAGAGGATCATGATCTTCACCGCTAATCTCCCGGTTCTTCAAATACCTGGCTAGGCTGTGGTGTTTATTCTCCTCTGCCCGTGCCGCTGGTGTCTTGCCCGACGAGTCAAGTACGTTAGGATCCGCTCCATACCGGAGAAGGAGCTTCGAGCAGATTTCATGACCATTTGCCGCTGCTTGATGCAGTGGTTTCAAAGTTGCCGTGGTCTCCGCATTTGCAGCTGCTCCCGCTTCTAGTAAGGACTGCACAATGGCGACGTTACCAAGCCATGCCGCTTGCAGTAGTGGCGTTTCGTTGACTGCGCAATCGTTGTTTGGATCAGCTCCACCGTCCAGAAGAGCCTTGACCGCTACGATACGGGTATTGACGATGGCAAGCGACAGTGCTGTCTGGCCATCTATTGTTCTTGTCTCGATCTGAGCTCCCTTCTTGATCAGTTGCGCCACGCCTTTGTCATTGCCGAGCATGGCTGCATGCATCAGAGGTGTCCACGACTGATCATCAGTAGTTTCTAGATCATTCGAATACTTAAGCCAGAAGTCAAGCACATTCAGATCACTAGTTCGAGCGGCCAGGTGTAGCAATGTGCGGCCTTCTTTGTCCTTGGCGCTGATGTCGGCATTGTGTGCAACTAGAACGCTCATTATTGCAACTTCTCCGTGGATCGAGGCCTGTTGAAGAGCTGTGTGGCGACCAATGTCCTTCGCATCAATCTCAGCGCCCGATGAAAGTAAGACTCCCGTTGTTTTGATATTGCCATAAGCTGCGGCGTAGTGTAGTGGGGTGCGACTGCGCTTGTCAGTCGCCCTGACAAGAGCTTTACCCTCGACCAGCTTGCTCAATGCACGGTAACGTCCGTTGATAGCAGCGTGGAACACGGCGGTTAATCCGCCTGGAGCTTCAACTCCATGGTTAGCTCCTAGTTGCAGTAATAGCTCTACAGCATCGGGGTGATCATTCTTGGTAGCCCACATCAAAGGCGTGAGTCCGTCTGAGTCCGTGGCATCAAGAGGATCACCACGAGCGACGAGAGCTTTGACAAGAGAGCCGACGCCACTATACGCTGCGAGGTGCAGTGGGCTGAAGTTTTGAGGCTGCTTATCCCAGTCGGCGTGATGTTCGCGCCAGTAGAAGTCCAGCCACTTCTCGCGGGACATCAGGTTTTGGGTGAAGGAAGGCATTGACAGATAATGCGTCCAGTCAATCGAAATTTCCGCTCTTTTTGCATGTTCCATCCAAAAGAGCCGTGGATAGGCCAGCACGAATGGATCTTCGCTTTTGTCGTACATGGTTTCATCGAGATCCATAATCATTGCCAAGAACAAGTGGACAAGATCTGCGTGATGGTCTTGGATGGACCGAGCGAAGATATTGTCAATAGAACTCAGGTACTCCTTGACCGACTCGTGCACAAAATATACTGTGCTCTGGCGGTGGGTTATAAATGACCCACAAAGAGCCGTGTACTCCAGTACCATGTTTGTGTCGTTATGGTGCTCCTTCGGAAGTCCTGCGATCATTGCTAATTCGTGAAGTGTCAATGAGCGGACCGCCAGCACCATGGCCCTGAGGATTGCTTTTGCATACCCTACATGCTCTTCATCTGCGGCGGTATCGATCTGTCTAACCATTCTCTCGTACAAAGGCTCCAGTCCCTTCGGAAAGGTGCGCAGCACCTTGTTGGTGTCGAACAGACGGACATTCGGTCTTGATAGCGCATTGCAGGCCATTGAAACGTAGAGAAATGTGCCTTCAGAAATCTCTTCAAGCGTTTTTGCAACAGTGCTTGTGAGAGTATTGGTATATCCCTTTTGTTCACGCAGATTATCTACTGTCAAATCGATAAATTTCGAGACCAGCTTCTGTACGTGATCCGTGTTATCCTCAAGACTGATATTGAGCGTTTGGCATAGAACTGCAGAGATGGAGCGAACGTTTCGACTAGTCAATAACCACTTCACTTCGCAGTTGTCCGCTTGGTCCGTATACTGATGGATTCGCTGATTATGCCCTTCAAGCTCGAGCAGAGGTCCGAGAATCTTCAGGAAATCATCAGTGGACTCTTCATCTAACTCATCGAGGGCATCGATGACGATGTATACTCTGTGTATGCTGGGACTGGCGAAGAATTCCTTCATGATGCGCCACAGTGAGCGTATGGCAGTGGGCGAGCTGAAGAGATGATCCCCTTCTCTGCTGAACAAAGCCCGAAACTGAGAAGACAGATCAGGGCGTGCGTGCAGTAGCTGATAGATAAGCCCACGTAGGACCGCAATTGCATTATTGCGGCGATTGTCCTTATTGTCGCAGAAGAAATAAGCCAGCAGAACACTAGGACCTGAACTACTAGCCCTGATCTGCTCGTTGATTGATTTGAGGACCGAAATTGCGAGCATGGTCTTCCCTTTGCCTGGATCACCGTTCAACCATAAGATACGACTTGCTTTACAATCGAGCCACTCCCTGAAGGCTGGATCGGCCTGCAACCACGAGCCGGAGCCATGAAGTAGTCGCCCTTTCGTATGCTCGATAGTCTCTACATCATCGGCTGGATCCGTGATGAACAACGCTTTGAAGCATTTGTCCACCTCGTCAGTGGGAACTGGATGAGTGGTAAGTACGCTCGTTGGATGAAGACGTGATCGGGTAATACGTACACCGTGTACGGTTGGCAACACAGCTGGCTGCCCCCTGTGTAATGGCCAAGAGCTCATCCCGAACCAGAGCATAGTTTTGGTCGTTCAGTGACGCGAACTTGCAGAGGTGCAGATGATCTACTGTAAGAGGAGCACTTGGAAAGCCAGCAACGGTCGCTGAATGCTCATCAACTAAAACCTTACCGTCTACAGGGTGCTCAAAAAAGCAAAACAGGGGGACATGGTGCACAACTGCAAGACGAGCAAATTCCCAGGCGAGACTCGCTAATGGCCCATTCTCTTTTTCAAAAGCCGTCTGCAGCTGATCGTGAGTACCACAACCACTCGCCGCTGCCACTGCTGCGAGTGATGCCGGCACAGACCCAGTTGGTGCGGATGTACCTCGATGAGGAGTTCCAAGGAAGACTATGCCTGCAAGAGAGCTAGCAAGTAAAGGAAACTCGCCATGGTTCACTTCACAAAGCAAAGCGGCCTACTTCGTCAGTTCACATTCGGTACGGTCAACAATATGGCCATGAATTATGCCACCTATAAAATGCACTTACTTGCTTGACAATGAGGCCACCGAAGGAGTGCCCTATGAATATGAGTGGACGTCTTGGGCAATTAAGACGCTTTGCCATGACAGCCCTCAAAAGCTCGCTGGCAAGTGAAGGAAGTCCATACTGGATGGTCTTGTCTTGATCGAGCAAGGTCGAGCGGAAAGTGACGCCGATAATCCGAGCAGTTGGAACCCAGTACGGCAACATTGCCTCATCTCCAAGCCAGTTTACTTTGTCCTCTAGCCACGGCTGGCTGCCAGCACCGAGCCCTGGAACTGCAACAATGCTAGCATTTGAATAAGCAACTTCAACGCGCATTTGCGATACTCCAGGTTAACATTCTAAGACTTACTCAACTCGATCTGGAGCATTTTCGACCTCGTTGGAGGATCGCGAGGCGTCGAAAAGCACTTCCAAGCTCAGCACATCACCCTCCATCTCCTGTAGGAAGAGGTATAAGTCAGCTAGCTGTACACGCGGATTACGAAAGGTATTCCTGCTCCCTCGACGGCAGTGCCTAGCATGAGAAAACTAATAGTCCGAAGACAGAGGAAGCCAGGCGGTAGTTGGAGTTGAGTGGAGTGAAGAAGGGTGGCCATCGCGTAAGTAGGTTTGCCAGGCATTTCGGTATGTATGTGAAACATGAAAACGACGACATCGGCCCGGCCCGCCAAGAAACTCAGAGTAGGGCTGACTGCGCCCCCAAAGACACTTTGGTCGCTCTGCTTTGCTCCTACATCAACCTGATCCAACCACTTCATGCCACGACTGACCGGTGTGCGCGGGGTGAATGGAAACACTTGGCCAAGTATTCTGGAGTTGGGCAGGAACCAAGAGCTTGAGAACGAGCGTTCGGTGCATACAGGAGGGAATTCTCTTCCGTTGCACACGAACCTTTCAGATTTCGATATCTACAAGCAAGATCAGAAATCGGATAAGTTTTTCTATATCCACTCCGCGCAAGGCTTGAGACCAGAGCGTGATTAGCAGGAATTCTCTTGGAGCACAAAACAGCCGGCGCGGCGGATTGCAGTGCTCCGAGTTCACCCACTGACAGCCTGATGCTGAGAACACCTTCAAACATCTCACTCGCCATCCAAGAAAGTTCGCCATAGCATTTCTCATGGCCGATCAGTTAGGAGATAGTAGGCGGATTGTCATTATAGGTACTACAGCACAACCAAGAAGGCCCTCTCGCTCTTAGCTAACAATTCCTTAGGTGGAGGTGTTATTGGTGTTTGCGCTGCATATTATCTGACTCGTCATCCTCATTACGATCGAAGCAAATATCGCATCACCATCCTTGAGGCCACAAAGATCGCGGGTGGTGCCTCGGGCAAAGCTGGTGGCTTCATTGCTAGCTGGGCGGACCCCCCATGTCTCGCCAGCCTGACATGGGGACTCCACACAGACTTGGCCAAAGAATATGATGGTGTCACTAATTATGGCTACCGTGAAGTTCGCCGGCTCCATTGTGATGTGAACCTCCAGGGAGAGCCCGAGAAGGGAGAAGCCGAGCGGGCACAGAACAAGACTGTCACTCCAATTCCAGACTGGGTGTACTCTAATCGCATAGAGACTTGTGAACTTAAAGGCGATGGTGCACAGTTACATCCCTTCCAGTTTACCACGGTGATAGCAAACGAGGCAAAGGCCAGTGGCGTCGAAATCATATTTGGCTCTGCCACGAGCATCAATTACTCGGAAGATGGTACAGCGGTGGAGAGTGTCAACTATCGATTGAAAGATTCTACAGATGTCCAGCAGCTTTCTGCGAATTATGTCATTGTTGCTGCCGGTCCATGGACACCAACTGTCCTTCCAAAAGTACCCATTACTGGTGCAAGAAATTGCGCCATCCACCTTCGGGCGCCCAGCAAGGAGATATCATCTGATTTGGTCTTCTTCAACAATGAGGTCCCAAATTCATGGTTTCCAAGAATTAAATTATATCCCCGCCCGGATGACACGATCCATATCAGCGCTGGCACAGATCACCTAACTCAGCTTCCGGCGTCCACCGATCTAGTCGTGGCCGACAAAGAGATTTGTGAGCATCTTCGGCGCGCAGCAGACTTCATATCCCCTTGTCTGCAAGGGAGGGAGTTACTTGTTGAGCAGGCGTGTTACCGCCCTGCTCTTACGATACCAGGCCGCGACAGAACACATGGTCCGCTGCTTGCTCCCACCCCGATTTCGGGACTCATTCTCGCCACGGGTCATGACAACTGGGGCATTCAAAACGCTCCAGCGACGGGAAAGATCGTTAGCGAGCTTGTGTTCGATGGCAAGGTAGTGAGCGCAGACATCTCAAGTCTGACGATGGGGATTGATCTCCGAGACATAGTGTAACCTAGGTAAAAGGGACCAACTATCATTCATTCAAGTCGTAGTGGCATCAAATGAATTATTGTCTGTATCGATGTGAATGACTTTGCACGAATATAGACTTTGAGGCACCCTGTGCGTAGACTGCTTCGTAGTAGCGAGGGTGAGATTGAAAATAGAAATTAGAAGAGGTATTATAGCCGTGCATGGCGTTAGTCAAGATAAAACAGTTTCCGTTCACCCCGTATAGGCATCATCCCATCAGTGAAAGATTTTTGCAGCTTCCGATGTTTGAAAGCTGGATCGTCGTCCTCGTCATCACTCAGCGCTACCACGGAGAGAACAATCTGTGACTCTCCTTCAAACACCCCGCGCTCAGTCACAACTTCGATAACCGGCTGCCGCGGTTTGCGACAATGAATCTTATGTGTGAATTGAGTGAGAGCTGGAGCTGTACTCCACCCCTTTTCAACCTGGAGCACAGCACCCCATTGTTTGCCTGCATCAACTGATATCTTAATGCCACTTCCACCGGTGTTTGTCGAGCGGAGTGCAAAGACAGCTAATGGTGGCGTTCGTAATGCTATGGGTGCATCAAATGCGAAGAATTTCGTGTCGCCATTCCAATTTCTTGATGGTTGGACGTCAAGCAACTCTAGGATAGTGGAATCAGTGCGGAGGGATATACCTGCAGCTCTAGAGTGGCTGGCTGTTTCCATGAAGATATTCTGGCGCACAAAGCATGGAGTTGGAGAGTTGGCGCTCCCTAAGTCCATGGCCAGCTGATTCGTCTCAATACGTGCGTATTGCTCCTCGCCCACCTTCTGCAAAAAGATACCTAGCTTTATGTTTGGTTTCTTGCGTACTCCTCGCAGGAGTGCTACAAGCTCTTGCGATGCGGATTCTCTGGCAACAAAGGGCAGGGAGATGTGGACTCCCTTGTTGGTGATCTGATAAGGCTCGTTGCTTGTACCTCTTGCCCAGTGAATATCGCTGCACTGCGCGAAATCCGAAGGCGACTGTGCGAGGAGGCCTCTATATGCAGAAAAAGTAGCTTTTTCGCTGACCCAAGCAAAGATGGACATATCATCCGAAGTCTTGATGATTTCCTCTTGCAAGCGTAGGAATGCACGATCACCTTCCCCGTAGAGCATGGGCCTGTCTTTCTTAGTATGGCCACTTTTATGAGCTACTGCGCCAGAACACTCACATGTTCACATCAAACAGCCCCATAAGGCAATATGCCGCATCCTCTTTTCTTGAAGTTTGTCTCCCAGCTGACCAGCTCATACGCTGAGCGATGGAGGTATTGGAAAAACTGCTGCCAACAACGACCTCGTACGGAATACCCGTCTTTGCAGTTATCGGTTGGGCTAAGTCCACCTTTGTGCCCATCCATGTCCAGTCTGCCGCATAAAACTCGAGCAGCTTTGGTGAGATGAGCTCTTGCAGGGTCCAACCCCTTGTGAACCAGCGTGAAGCTTGAAACTGTCCAGTCCATACTGGATTATTTTTACGCGCAGGTACATCGCTCAAAAAGGCATAACATACAGCTGCTTCGCGATACAGTCTAAACATAGAGTTGATGGCCTCAGAGAGCTCTGCACTACTCGACTTGTCGATACAACACGTATCTACCCAGATGTAGTCGAAGCCATTGGCAATTGCTCGCTCGGCGAAGGCCTTGATCTTCCGATATCCCTTTTTCTCAACCACTTCATCACGATACTTCTTCATCTCTTTGTAAGTAATTTCTCCTTCATCCCAAGTGTGTGAGAGAATAGCATATCTAGGTGTCGTCTGGAGTGACTCCAGTGGCTCGAAAGTTAAGTCCTTTGATCGAAGGAGTCGCATGCTGACGGAAAGCCATTAGTTCCAAAAAAAAAAAAAAAAAAAGCCGCACATATCAGGCGCCAGAGTCAGGCTTGAGAAAGTCGCCGTCGCTGAAATGACGGGAGGGCGTTAGCGTTTGATCGGGCTCCCACAGATTGTTCAAAAGATTGTTCAAAAGGCGGGGAAGTTTCGAGAAGCACACTTGTAATTATGTCACGTGGTGTTTGGTCTACTCACGTGAGGCGCGCTCACAAAACCAGATTCGTGCACGTAGTAACGGCAAGAATAGGATTACCCGATGTATGATGGTCTATCCTACCCACCTCTCAGTTGTTTAATCCCGCCGCCCCAAGACAGACGTCGCTGAAATATCGACGAATAAGGTGGAATTGCGCAGACCGAGAGATGGCACGAAAGGTTACACCATAATTACTGTATAGCGTGGCACAGGCTCGAGGTTCGAGTAAAAAGTGGCCGGTTCGGGTCGGTTTTGATCGATTTTGTAATAGTCGATTCTGATCTGATGTGTTTGAGATTAATTCTTATTATATAATTAGTCTCAAAGGAGTTAAGAGCATTTGGGAATTAAGTTTAAGTTAAAACAAAGGCGTATTAAAAGTTTATATAAGAGAGCTTCTATTTTATTTTACTTTTAATTATGTTTTTTATATTCTTTATATTAAACTATAAATTAAATATAATCACGTTACGCACTCTTGTGTGCCTCTCGCCTAATTGTGTTTCTGTAACTACTCTAGGACAAGAGAGCGTTGCTAGGGGTGTATGGAAGTACGTAGGCGGTGGCTATTCGTGTAACTAATAGGTCTAATACGAAGGAAACAAAGAAGATACAGGATTCAAGGAGTCTGAGGGAAGACCTCCTTATATATGCGAATAGCCTCCGAAACACTACCGAAGGTGGTCCTAGCCAAACCTAGCTTCAACCCCCTGATTCCCCCTGGCGGAATGATAAGTGTGGGCCAATCATCACGGTTTCTTTATATTGTTATAAAAAGAGGGATGAAGAAGGGGGTTTTAAGAGTTAAAGGGTTATAATAGTTGAATAAAGCATGTATTAAAAGACCTAATTCTAGTCTTAGTTAAACATAAGGGATGTGGGGGTTGAGCTATTCTGGTAACAAGAAGCCCATTCTGATTAGGGGGGATCTGTTATGGCTCTTTGTGATCTTGCTCGCCAGGAGTTGACATTCTTAAAAGTGCTATTGGGATAGGACGGGATACGGATGGTGACTAGAGATTTGAGCTACCGGGGGATGGTGAGTGGAGGTGAGTTGATAGAGGCACGTGAAAGGTGGGTGAGGTCAGGGTGAGCAGGGTGAGGAAGGGTGGGCGCGAGGTGAGGGTGAGAAAAGCGGCGAGTGGTTACGTGTGTCGTTGCTCGGCGAGGACACTGAAGCTGATGATTATTCTGGATAAACAACACTTAAAGTTGAGAAGGAAAATGAGCCTGGCCAGGCGCAGGGTAGACTTGAGTGCGAAACAGCTGTACTTCAAGATATAAAAATCATCTCCCGTTCTCTCCCTCTGAATTGGCAGATGCGAAAATTATCAAGGGGTGAAAAAGCAAGAATAATTGAGTCGAGTGCTGCCCCACGAAGACATCAAAAGAAAAGCGCACTCCTCAGATCAGACTTGAGTCAGTTGAATTAGATGTATCGTATATCTCATCAGCCCGTTTGGTACCTCACTGCCGCCCTTCTGGCCTCCAGCTCTCTTCCCTTCCAAATGAGCGTTCCATCCCCCAACTCTGCTCCCGGAAATTCCTGGTCCCCTACCGATTCTGCAGCCCTTTTGCTTTTATCCAATTATTGCTTGCTGTCTTCGCTAAGGGGGGTATCTATCAGTTCAGATCTGTTTTAAAGCCGGCTCTCTGGCATCTCAAGTTGTATTTCCTTCTCTCCTTCGGGCAACTAAGGCCCAAAGTAAACCTAGATAGCCATTGAATGTAAGCGACGGCGACAAACCAACATTCAGTGGAGCCAACAGTTTGGCCCTGCCTCCTATGACTCCATCATCTTCGATTTCACTTTTTTCTTTCCTGGAAGCACTAATCATTTGATTAATTGATAGATACAAAAGAAATAACGGAAATTCAAAGTTCAAAAAGTTCAAGAAACGCCTTTTTTTTTATGTGTAAAATTCCTCGAAAACTCGTACCAAAGAACTCTTAGCTGGTTTTTACATAACTCTTAATTCCCTCAGCCACCAGAACATGGAAGTCGATCGGCACAGGACGATAAATCAAGTATATAGGCATATAAATTTTACATTATGTCTCTATCCTATCCATCCTGGTCTAAACGCCCACCCCATCTAAAGTTTATATTATCCAAATGATAGGAAATTCTCTTCACTTCTATTACCTAACCTCTAAGAACCTAGAACCTGTCGCAATGCTTGTTCCTTTCGTTTAGGATCCATAACCATTAAAAGTCCCACAATGTGCCAAAAGCGTGCAAGCCAGCTAGCGATCGAGGTTAGCGGGGTTGAGAATTTGACCGCGGGTGGGATAGATATCCTCTCTCACCTGCTCTACAGCCTTGCATCATCTCATCGTTGCCTCGCATGTTGGACGTGATGAAGATAACCTCTGCACCAAAGCTATGCCATGTATCTCTAAGAAGCTGCATGTTATCTGGTCGACCACCGCGCTTTTTCGTATCCCAGATGATCATCCTTTCAGGTTCAATGTGCTTGTAGATCAAGTTTGAGATCGTTGGTCCAAAGGTTTTCTCCTGGTCAGAACCTATCCAAATGAAGAACCTAATGGGATATCAATACCAATCCAGGAGAAGAAATGTGAATGATGACAAACCAGTCTTTACTTTGGATGCAAGTTGACAATGCTGCCCCTATACCGGTTCCAGTACAGATTCGGATTCCTCTCTTAAACATTGCGGATGCATGTCCAGGACCAGCTAATTCCTATTAGTCGACTTACCTTCTCTTTAGGTCTAGAAAAGGCATACCGAATTTCAGTTCCCGAGTCCAGATTGTCTTAGGTGGGTTGACCACAAGACTCTTGGTAAAGTCACCCTGGACACCACAGACCATATAATGGCACCCAGAATTCTTTCCCTCGCTGATGATTCCGAAAGCATGGTACTCCAAGGCAGCTGAGCGGCCAATTCTGCCCAGTAGGCCTTGCTGCATTCCGCGTTTGAATTTAAGAACGGCAACTTTGGGCGAGGGCTATGTCACATATTAGCAAATTATTATTGGGAGTTAAAGGAAAGCTTACTATCTCAACCTCTACAGACACCTCTCGGACAGTGACCCAGGGGGCGAAGATACTGCGGAAAGTAAGCACTAATCTACTTCTCGTTGTTGGAAACATACAATACTGTGATCAAAATTGAGAACCAAACTTCTTGTGTACCGAGAAAGGAATGGGCATCAGATCTCCACGTCCCGTTCTTGTAATCATAAACGTTGCCCAATATGACAAAGCTCCAAGTGGCCTAACAGCTGTCAGAATAGTTTCCACAGCGGTCCAAATATGCGTACTGCCAGAGCCATCCATCCCATGAAGCGATGATACCTTTCAAAGATATTGTGATGATTACTGCCCAGAATCAGTTATCCACACTCCCGCCAGGAAGCTTGTGGCTTACTTGCGCACCCATGGAAAAGCACTCGCGATACATATGGCCATGAATGTGCAGGTGAGGATACCCATAACGATTACAGTCAAATGTGTGTGATGCTGTATGATGGTAACGATGTCATATACAAGCCATCTAACCAATGTCAATTCTTTTTGTCAATTCTGTTTATTGGTACACAGGGATCGGGGCTTACGCAGTTCCGGAAAGAGCACATCCTGAGTGAACTCCTCCTAGATGCTGAAGCATTGATACAACTGCCAGCTTGACACATGTTGGAGCCCACTGTCAGAGATTCTATTAGCTATTTCCTCCAATAGAGAGAGGGTCTGGAGACATACACGCAGGCATTTGTTAGAAATGAGGTATAGGAACCGGCCAAACAACTCATTGCGAACGAGAATGGCGGCGAGGATATTACCGAGTACCAAAGCACCAAGGTGGTTCTCAGCATACGAAAATCGATCTAGTGCCGCCATTATTATTCCAACGAGGTTGAGAATAACTATGACAGTGAAGAACTTTCTATACGTATTGAACCAAAGCTGGAAGAGGATCATCCGGCGTTTGAAAGGAGTGACGAGAGGTTCAGGGACATGCTCCTTTGTCTTGGCGCTTTCATCGAGGTTGCGGCTACCGGCGGGTATCAATAATGAGACGCTCGAAAATGGGGTGCGAGAGACAGAGGAGGCGTAGAATCCGGAATCCACACTTTGCTGTGACATGTTCATTTCGCTGTGTCGATACAGACCTCTCTCTGCGTCGGAGTCACCGAGGTAACCACCATTAGTGGCCAAACGGGCTAGAGGCCATGTTCCTGGAGGAGAAAGTTGTTCTTGAGTTTTGGACATAATAAACGACAAGATTGGACGAATTTCAACAAAGGGAATCGTAGGATCTAAAGAGTGAAGGCAGCGGACTTCGAGGATTGTGGTACTTGTCGATAATCGGAAGATGCAGAAGTCAGTGCGTGTGGTGATGGTTTAATGAACGTGATCGTAACCTCGCAAGAGAATAAAAGATTAGAGGTTTTTGAGAAACAAGAATTATCGTATATAGTTGTCTGAATAAACTAGACGTATGACAGCTGTTGAGAGTACAGCATAAAATATGGCGAGCCTCATTGTCCGCTTATAAGTTCCGTCTGGCTAAGATAACAGGGATACGATACGATAATTACTACATTTAAGGTGTTGGTTGGAGTTTGTTCATGTGCCGAAACTACTTTGCCCCTGAACGTTAAAGCTTCTGGTTTACATTCGTTGCCAAAAGTTTAACATTTAGACCGTAAGGGAAAGCAGAGACAGGGTGTATTTCCTGCCGCTTTCTTGGTGTTCTTAACACCCTTGCTGAAAGTGTGACGACACGAATGATGCCCAAGTTGAAGCACTGAGACTGACATTTTCAAATTTTGGTATTAAAACTTAAAGCCAAGGACGAAAGAGGGGGTTGTTGCGACTCTTCAAGGGACCCGGAAACCAGATAATACCCTGAATTGAAGCACTTCATGTGATCTCCCTGATTCGCCATCACAGCAAGTTTTACAATTCAACTTTGGTTGTACTTACAAGAACCGACAATTTTGAGATCGAATAGTAGTACGGAGTACAGATTGTTGCGATGTTTTTTGGGGCCACAATTAACCCGTATTACGCATCTAGAAGCTAGACTAATAATGGCAATTGACGTTCAATTTAAAATGAACACGCGTTAAGATTTACGGAGAGTTCCCGATTAGTCCGCAGGTCGTTCGTTCGCTGAGACGTTGTCAGCGCTAACAAGCAAGATCATGGGGGTTTGAGATTTTGGCGCAATTTGACTTCTCATCTGTGATACACGATGCTTCCGCGTTGGTATCCTCGGAAAGATTTCACACAGTTTTGGGGAACTTGTTCGCAGATCATCGCGGGCATGGTATTTTACAACTACCGCAATCCGGGCGGTGGGCCATTGGATCGGCAAAGCAGTCGTAAGCTATCGTAATTTGTAGTGGACGGACCAAAAGTGTCATCAAAGGCAAATCGTTTAAAAAAGGCAAATATAGTTTGGGAGCAACAGAACCTGGCCCTACCGCATTGCCGGAGTTAGCTGCAGAGCCTCCATTGCAGAGTGCTCTGCGGACGTCTATGATTCAGTCACCATGGCCCTGTGAATTATCAGTCAGCTGCTTGATGCGCGTGACAAGTAAGATATACACAGAAGTGAGAAGGGATGATATTCAATCTTAAAAGAGAAACTCCTGTCTCGTATCCATCCCAATGCAAATCTTCGAATTAGAATTCAGATTCAGCTTCAGAGACCATCGCCAGAGACATAACGCCGGATTCCTCATCCGTGCACGGTCAATTATAAGATGGCGTTGAGTACTTCATTCGAATTGCAACAAGAACCACTAGCGCCCCAAACAGCAATCCAACATATTTGAATATCAATCGACGGTGTGTAGAATGATATGTTAATGGCCCGGAATCTAAAAAGAGGGTTGTTAGCTATATTAGAGCATGCCTACAGGAAGAATAATATTTCAAAAGAGATTCATACCTAAATCAGATTTGATTTCTTCAGCACTGTCGTACCGATCTTGCCAACACTTCTCGATCACAAGGCGAAAGTTTCCAGCGAGGCCGGACGTATCTGGAAACTCTCGCTTCTGGAAGAGCTGACGGACCTCGCGGTCACTTTTCTCGGCATATAGCCGATGTCCAACACTGATCTCGTACAGAACAGTACCAAGAGCGAATATATCATCTTTCTTAGTCGGATTCCAGGGTCTTTTTTTTTTTTTTTTTTTTTTGCTGAAACCGGTTTTGCATAGCGAGTCGCGGGGGCGACAAAAGGGTTTGAATTATCCAGAACTGGCCCACAGAAGTCCGCTAGCGCAATTGAGCCATTGTTCTGAATTAGAAAGTTGTGGATGCTAATATCGCAATGGACTTCTCCTTTCGAGTGAATGTATCTGATGGCCTCAATAGCTTGCATCGGCCACCTATATATCCCTCGGTTAACACACAACCTTCCAAGATAAGTCGCTGTTAAGCTACTTAACTCACAGCTTCCTTTCAACAGGAAACCTATCTAGCGCTAGACTATCTGCTAGAGTTCCTTCTTGCAGATATTGCAAGACTAGCCCTTTGCCAACTATTGATTCTCCTTCTCCACAATATTGCAATATAAAAGGATGGATGCCGAGCCGCTCATAGATCTGCTTTTCAATGACAGAGGCATCACCAGTTTCGTCGTATTTCTTGACAGCTATCTCGGTGTCGACTACAAATAAAACTTGCGCGAAGAGGCCACCGCCGGCAAGTTTGATCTGATCCTTGCTTGCTTTAGCAAGAATTTGTTGAGGGGAGGGCATCAGTAATGGATACAAGAAAACAAAGCTGGAAGAAATCGCGCGCACCTTTCCGAGGGGCGCGGTTCCACCTTAGCGCAGTTGTCACGTGTCGGCTCCGCATCGACGGGCCGCGCCGAGACACCGGACTTGCCGACCCATACCTAGTCGGTCAGCCAAGTAGACATTTCAAATGACGCTCCGCCGGCTTCCGGGGAACCACTGTCGTGGAGACTGTCCATTCGCTAGCAGCGTAAATCTTATAAGATCCTTCGTCTGAGCTGAGTCAGGGAAGTCATCTTTGGAATGCTACGGGTCGAAGTCGTCCCTGGATAGATATATTGGTCGAGCATGAAGCCCCAATCTAAGAATGGGATACAGGCGATTATATATGGTCTGCCTTCCCTACCTCCTCCAGCCCCTAAAGACCTCCGGATCCACCACCGTGACTTTCCTGCCCAAGGTTTTACTGTGATATTTTCTTAGCCTCAAGGCTCTGGGCTTCACAGGAAGTAAGTCTTTAACCCTTCCCTCGTCGATTTCAAGTTAATCTAAGATTTTCAGCACTTTTTTCTCTGTAAAGAAGAAGTTTGACTTATTATCTATCTACCTTGATAAAGTCCCATCTCTTCACAATTGGGCTTGTGCCAACTCGTTTTGTTGAACCAAAAGATAGTATCCATTCGGTAAGATCATCACACACAGGATCTGCGCAAAGAGGCCTTGCTGTCTTGGGATTGTTGCAGTCCAGCTTACTGACAATATCTTGGCTCATAGCTGGATTTTCCTGAGTGATCACTCTGGAGCTCACGCCGTAGCGTTCTCGTTCATCAAGAAGGGTACAGTCCGAGTAGACAAATTTGGTCTTCATGATAACACACATTGTGGCTTCGAAGCTCTTGGTGCCTTAGCAATTGTTCACTGTACTGTTGCCAACCCTCACTAGATGGAATACTCACTTCACTGCTAGCAGACTTGGGCCACAGAGCATACAGACGTAAGGGGAATTTCCAAACTGAACATGTACGTGAGCTTTGAATAGTGGACCAGGGTGCTGGGAAATGAGGTATGTGTTCGTGATACATTCTGGGAACAAGGCAGTAATTTATTGTGTTCAGCGTAAGTTGCATTTCATGGATACAAGCTAAGCGCAATAGGAACGAATAAGGCGGACGAGTCCTATATGGAAGAAGCTGCATTGCATCTGGGAGGCTGGCTCTGCACATCCTTGTACGAGAACAGGTCAGGTGGGGGAGATAAGGGAGCCTTGCGCCATTCGGGGGTCTTGAGTGCTGGAGAGCTCTCATCCTCAGTGATTCGATGGTCTGAAATTGTTGGGGCCTTGCACCTCGTACGACCAAGCTATGCAGTACCTAGAACTGATAAAGTACATGTTAATTATGCTCAATAGAAGGGAGGAAGATAAGGAGTCTCGCGCAAAGGCGGGGTAGGTACTTGGAATACGGTTCCTTCGGGTTGCTTGCTGCAGTTGTTGCAGGGGAGCTCAAAACTACCCCCAGATGTTGGTAATTGTCATACGCTAGGCTCTTTCAAGCTTCGCAATACAGTAGTAGCCAGCATTGCCTAACATCTGCATTTCTCTCCTTCCCCTCTTCCTATTTCTCCCACATGAATAAATCATTCAACATGAGCCCACAGAGCCACATCAGCGAGGCCACCAATCTCCATTTCATTTTGACTAGTAAATCTTTCACATATATCAAGAAGGAATTTCTCAACTTCCTAGCAGACGTGACCGACAAAATCCTGCTCTATGCCATCATTTCGCGTGGCGTCACTCGTGCACTCAGGCTGAAGCTCGTGTGCAGTAAGGAATACTCTCTTCAAAACCCTGAAGCTGCTGATGAGGACCCCTAGAGCGTTTCAATGTCCTCTTCCGGCCTGCTCTTTTCAAGTCACGACTGGATGAATGTTGTGTCGACCCTAGGATAGGTAGCACTCTTACCTTCATGGAACACTAGTATATCCGAAGGATTTATGGGGCTCATAAGCTATGGCAGGCATACCTCTTATACAGGGTTAAGACCGAAAGTGATCCAAGTAAGGATATGTCCGCAACTCTCCCGGCATTTCTTTCTTTTACGGGTCCTGATGTCCTCATCTAGCACGGGGCCGCTTCGTTGAAATACGACAGATAGCAGACAAGCTGTGTCAACAGACGGATGCAGATTACGATTCTATGCTCGATACTCTATGCTGGCTGGCTCTAGAGAGAGGAAGCTGCGCACCAGAATATCTTGAGTGTTGGGGGTTTCGGAAGGCCGCCGACGAGATTCTGAACCCTGGCTTGAATCTCTTGAGCGCGGCCGCTCATTTCGGCCACATAGACCTAGCCCGAAACCTTTTGTGAGAAGGCCATTGTCCCACGCGGGAAAACCGCCTATTTCCCCCGCCAATGGAGCTCGCAGCCTGGACGGGCAATGCGGACATGTTGATGCTTTTCCAAGAGCATTTGCCTGATTTTGAACATGTCACTCCCAACGACTCAAGGTGGTGGCTGAAATGGCGAGGGAAGACTGGTCTGGTTCCATCAGAGGAGCAGTCATGGGAGGAGATATGGATATAATACGATTAGCAATCTATCCACCATCACGATCTGGACACGACAACACGGAATTTGCAGGCCAAACTTTCGGACACTTCGATCCGTTATCTGAAACAGGCGTCGATCTCCACATGTCAATATACTGCGTCAAAACTTGGGAAGCGTTTCAATACATCGCTACCTTCTTTCCCGATTCCTTCCTCTCATCCGAGAGTAAATGCGCCAGACTCCTTGCACACCACACCGAGCTAGGGAATATAGATATGGTACGACATCTCCTCGATGCAGGCGCTGATATCAACGGAGGAGGGGAACGAACGAATGAAAATCCGCTGATCATCGCATCTCGATACGGCCACGAGGATATTGTCGATCTGCTCCTAGAGCGTGGAGCTGATCCGGAGTATTCCAGACTACAAGCGAGTGGGAGCCCGCTAGCTGCTGCTGCTTCGGGAGGAAGCATGAATATCGTCCGGAAGCTTCTGGATCATGGTGCAAGCCCCGAAGGATCTGGCTGGGAACCGCTTTATACCGCAATCCGGCTTGAACACACTGCTATGGTGAAGTTATTTGTGAATCTCGGCAGCTGGACTGGCAGAGAGCGAGAATAGATTTTGAGAATGGCAGCAAAATATGGACTAGAGTCTATGACAATGCTTATTCTCAGCGAAACATAGACGTAATTTGGTTTAAGTACTTAGTAACATCAAACGGGCACATATAAAAATTCAGTTAATTCAAGGCCAGTATAAAAACATAAGAATGTATCATGAATTTGCAGGGCGATTGAGAATAGATAATTAGGCTGAAATTGTCGCTCAATGACAATATGTCTTTTCGAGCCTCGAATTTGCCTCCTAATGTCACTCAAGCCAAGCCAGTCCTTACATTTTTGGTGCAGGGATATTTCCAGGTCCTCGAAGGCTTCATAAAACAGATCATGGCATGCCTATAACACACTTGTGTGGTTTGGTATCAAACATGAACATGCAGTTTTATCTAATGGTTAGATGAAAAAGCAAGGTTTTGGAGAGGAGGTGCTAGGGGGTTGTGGGTGTGGCCAGGCGCGGCAGGGGAGGAGGATGATGATGGTTTTGGTAATAGTGTCAGTATAAAGCAGAGCCCAGTATTACTGCTGTTGTCCTTTCTCGCTTATTTACACTACCCCTGATGCAGCCGCCAACCCCACAACCACCCACAGAAAATGAACAGCAAAACCAAGAATAAAAACAACAAAGACGGATGGATACTCACCAATCAAATCAAATTCCCCGAATCGAGATTGAGAGCAAAGCAGCTAAGTAAAGCACAAGGAATAGCAAAATGTACATCGAATCGAAAATCGAAAATCGAATTAGCAAGCGAGTCGAGAGATCACATCAACAAGTTCTAGCTCTCTCTCATTTTCATACGGTATCCAGGAGGGGATCCCAGGCCGACTTTTCGATGAAAATCTCTCTGTTGATTTCAATAAACCCATATGTACATATACAAAAACAAAGAATTTCCCCACCGGCTGCATGCCCATGCGTCTCGCATCTCGCATTTAGATCTCTACTTCACATCCTCATATTCGAAGATAATCGAAAAAGGAGAGAAGAAAAATCCCGAGGAAGAGAGGGAGAAAATCGACCTTTTCACTTTTTGTGTCCAAACACCACCGTTTGCATCGCGAGGAAAAGCCACCACCCGCTGGAATACCATGCCCTTGGTGGAGATGTAAATGGGAATCAATTAGTCGCCTCCGTGCTTGCCGCCTGTTCGCTCACCCATGATCTTTCTGCGTTCCTTGTCCTTGGCTGTGGAGGTGTTAGTAAACTATAGTATGAAGCGGGGAGCAGGGGAGGGACGTACAATCGTCATAGAACAAGAACTCATGTAAAGCACTGCCACCCGGTACCATAGGTAGGACAGGCACCTTTTTATCCGTCACAACCTCCAAGAATGCTGGTCCATCACTCTCAATCAACCAGGTGAGGGCATCCTTCACATCATCCGGCTTGACACATCTCCTGGCTTGAATACCCATAGCATCGGCGAGCTTCATGAAATCAGGGTTCTCGGAATGCGTGTGTGCGTATCTATCCTCGTAGAAGATATTTTGCCATTGAGTTACCATACCTTGCTCCTCGTTGTTCAAGACGATGATCTTGACACCGATGTTAAATTGCTTGGCAGTTGACATCTCGGTAAGAGTCATGTTGAACGAAGCATCTCCGTCGATATCGATGACAAGAGCGTCTGGACGAGCGACCTTTGCACCAATAGCAGCTGGGAGACCGTAACCCATTGTTCCAAGACCACCGGAAGTGATCATGGTTCTTGGGTGGCGCCATCTGAAATGTTGAGCGGTCCACATCTGATGTTGACCGACACCAGTGGCAATAATGGTGTCCTCCTTGCGGTGGGCTGTGAGATTTGAAAGCTCTTCGATGAGAGTTTGGGGCTTGATAAGACCTGTTCGCTCAGCCTTTTGGTATGAGCTGAGAGGGAATTTCTCCTTCCAGGAGTTAATCTGGTCGAACCATTCCTTTCGGTCAGCCATAGTGGTGGTATCAACGAGAGGGTTCAGGAGGGCAAGGTTATCCACAACATCGCCTTCTACGGCTTCGGTTGCTTGAACGACCTTGTTGATGTTCTTTGGCATGATCTCGAAGTGAACGATACCACCACGTCCCTCGGAAGCTGCGAGCTTCGCAGCTGGGGCAAACTTGGAAACGGCACCTGTCACGCGATCATCGAAACGAGCCCCAAGAGCAAGAATGAGATCTGCTTCTTGCATTGCCAAGTTAGCGTAAGCTGAACCGTGCATACCGAGCATGTGTAGGGCCTTGGGATCAAGCTCATCGAATCCACCAAGACCTTGGAGGGTTGTTGTTACAGGAATGGAGGCCTTATCCGCGAGTTCCTTGAGAAGCTTTGGTCCTTCCGGAAGAGAGATGACACCCTGTCCAGCGTAGATCACAGGCTTCTTAGCACCATTGATCAACTTGGCTACACGGGCAATGGTAGCCTCGAGTCGCTTCTTGACATGTTGCTGTGCCATTTTCGAAGCTTGGCTGGGAAGGGCTGGGATAGTGCTACCGGTTGGAATGGCCTTTCGGAGGACAGCAGCGGTGACATCCTTCGGCAAATCTACCAAAACAGGTCCAGGTCGTCCAGAAGTCGCAATCTCGAATGCCTCAGCTATCCGCTTTGGAAGCTCGGCAACGTTCTTCACCATAACATTCCACTTTGTGCATGCTCTGGAGATACCAATGACGTCGGCTTCCTGGAAAGCATCACTTCCAATTGCTGTTGTAACGACCTGACCGGTGAAAACAACCATTGGGGTTCCATCCGAGAGGGCATCCTGCATTGGGGTAATAACATTCGTCGCACCCGGGCCGGATGTGACGAGAACAACACCGGGTTTTCCACAAGCTCTCGCATATCCTTCTGCCATATGTCCAGCGCCTTGTTCATGTTTTGGGAGAATGAATTCGAAATGTTTGGAGTTGTAGATAGCATCAAATACGGGAAGGATAGCACCACCAGGATAACCGACTATGCGGGGTCAGCAACAGCTACACAATTGAGAGGCGGAAGCACTAACAGATATGCTTGACACCTTGTCTTAACATCATCTCATGAAAGATCTCTCCACCGGTCTTGCCAATAAATCTGTGGTCCTGTCAGTCGGTGGGCTCGAGTAGCGGTGACTCAACACATACGACTCATCCATTTCTGGTTGTGACCGGGCATTCTGGGCGGGTTGTAAAGGGTTCTCTTTTGTCGTAAGGGTATTGAAGGTAGGAGCAGGACTTTCTCGTGTTTTCCTACGTCTTGTAAGTATATAAAGTGACTCATGGCCGAGGGGACCTACGTTGCGGGCGAGGGCGCGGAAGCTGTCGCAACGGTAGCTTGTGATCTCGTGGTCGTGGTAGCTGGTGATTTCCGTACCATGCCAATGGCAGCAGGCGCTGGAGATGTAGAGAATCGTTGTGCAGGACATTTTGTGTTTTGTCGGAGAGCACGCGCGGCGCTCCTCGCAGGGTAGGATCTGAGCATTTTGAAGTTCGGGGAGTGGAGAGTGGAGGCGGGCGATTGGAAGGCGAGAGAAAAAGAATGTAGAAGAGAGATGCCTCACTGGCTCAGCTCAGCTCTTTCTAAGTATATTGGAAGTACAATTGCCAGTGAATTGTGTGTCGGGCGAGTGTGATTGTGGTGGTGGTGTTGTTGTTGTAAGGAAGAGAGGAGGAGGAGTGAAAGTAGAGTCATGGATGGATGGATCTCGCCCTCGCCCAGGTCGGTTCAATCCGCTTGATTTTCCTTTGCAGCGGTTTTCGGCCAGCAGTGTGGGGAAATCGTGCGTGCAGCGCTGGGAGCTGAACTGGGCCAATCAGAGCCGACGTGGAGGGGATGAGGTAAGCAGTGTTTTCTGGTGGCGGACTGGATTTAATTTGTTCCAGCCGAGGTCGGGAAAGCAGCCTGTGAGGAGAGGACAAGAGGAGGAATTCAGCCTTGCATTTGTTTACCATGCAGCCTCGAGGTACCGGTATGATATAGAAAAAGCATTTACATTTCATCAATTGGCTACGAGTCTCTCAACCACCCACTGTCTCCGCTTCCGCTATTCTCAAGCCTTCTTTCTATATTGGCCGGCATGACTGAGCATAGCCCTGGGGAGAGACTGACTGTTGATATGGTCCTTTTTGTCCCTCACACCACAACGAGCTCATCGCTTCATGAATGCCCACAAGAAAAAGCACATGAAATAGGACTTCAGCCTTATCAAACAGATCATTCATTACTCGACCAACGAACGGAAACTATTTATAGTACAGTACAGCAAAAGGCCAGGTTCCTTCTCCCTTTCGTTGTTGCCCCTAGCTTCAACTATCTGTCAGTCCCGTCCGTGGCATAGAGACACCCTCGAGGCTACTTTACTGCTCGGGGAAGCTCTCGGAGCAATATTCTCCATTCTATTTCATATCATACTAATCATTCTCGGTCCCATTTGCCCTCTTTCTTTCCCTTCTATGAATCAAAACTGATTCTACAGTACCCCCTTTTATACCCCTCCTTCTATCCCCGCCCTGCCCTCTTCCAAGCGCACAAATGACAACCAGGAAAACCATCCCCAACCAGCCAGCCAGCCCACCTTTAGCGGCGGATTTGATTTCCTTCAGGAACCACCATCACCCACCACCACCCACCACCAGCCGTCACGCGATGGCATGGAACTGCCTACAAAAACTGGAGAGGGCATCTGTTGTTCTTTCACATAAACACAATCCTCTTCTCACTCCTTGAAAGACGACCATCCGACCATATCGAACATCCCACCTCAGCCAATCCATCTACGTCGCAAATCCAACCCTCAACAGCCCACGTCCTTGCGCTACAAATTACCCCGCCAATTCTAATCCCAATTCCAAACCCCCACCATGGCAGGCACAGTTCCAGTCGCGAAGTGTCTGAAGGACATCTACACCGATGATGCCCTCTCTACACAAACAACCAGATGGGAGAAGCTCCTTCAGCAATTCAAGACCAACTATGGCTCAACCCCAGACTTCGTCTCTCGCTCTCCTGGCAGAGTTAACATCATCGGCGAACACATCGACTACTCCCTCTACTCCGTCCTCCCCATGGCCATTACCGCCGACGTCCTCCTCGCCGTACGTGTAATTGACGACTCGCAAGCGCCAGAGGGTAGCTATAAGATCAAAGTATCCAACATCCAACCCGAGAAGTTCCCCGCCCACGAATTCGACATCCCATACGAGACCGTTGACATCGACGCCAAAGTCCACGAATGGACGAACTACTTCAAATCCGGTCTGCGCGGCGCATTGGAGCTTCTGCGAGCCAAGCACGGAGCGGGATATAAGCCAAAGAGCATGGAGATACTGATGGATGGATCTGTACCAGCTGGAGGTGGATTGAGCAGCTCTGCAGCTTTCGTGAGCGCATCTGCCCTCGCAGTCATGTTTGCCAACGGCGAGAAGGAAGTCGACAAGACAGCCCTCACCGAACTAGCGATCGTCAGTGAGCGTGCTGTTGGTGTGAACTCTGGTGGAATGGATCAATCCGCCTCGGTTTTCTCCCTCCGTGGTTCCGCACTATTCGTCTCTTTTGTGCCAACGCTCACAGCACAACCTATTTACTTCCCCAAAACCAACCCAGAGCTCTCCTTCCTTATCGCCCAGAGCTTTGTTCAATCCGACAAACAAGTAACTGGCCCCATCTACTACAATCTCCGCGTTGTGGAATGTAGTCTCGCAGCCGCCTACCTTCACGCCGTTCTCAACAAATCCACATCCACAACTCCTCTCCCATCCGACTCCGGCCCCTTAGGAATCTCCCTCCACGGCCTCCAATCAACCTACTTCTCCAACACCAACAGCACGCTCTCCAACGAAGAACAACTCACCGAACTCATCGCCCTCACCAAATCCACCCTCACAAAAGAAGAAGGCTACACACGCGAAGAGATCGCCGCCGTCATCTCCCTCTCCGTCCCCGAACTAAACAATCGCTTTACATCCACCTTCCCCGTCCGAGCCGAGAGATTCAAACTCCGTCAACGCGCACTCCACGTATTCACCGAAGCCCTACGCGTCCTACGATTCCTCGCCATCCTCCAAAGCCCATCCTCCTCAACATCACCAGACCAATCCCCCAACACAGCACAATTCAACCAAAGCCTTGGCGACCTCATGAACGCCACCCAAGACAGCTGCCGCGACATATACGAGTGCTCGTGTCTTGAAATCGACCAACTCTGCACCATCGCGCGTAAAGCAGGCAGTTACGGGTCCAGACTAACAGGCGCGGGATGGGGCGGGTGTAGTGTGCACCTCGTACCGGCGGATAAGGTTGATGCTGTTAAAGAGGCCTGGGAGAGGGAGTATTATAGTAAGATGGACCTGACTGAGGAGCAGAAGAGTGCGGCGGTCGTAGTTAGTAGACCAGGGAGTGGGAGTGCGGTTTTTGTTGTGGGGAGTGAGGGGGTGTTGTGATGTGATGCGGACGTGCTTTCACGGGGAAGGGAGGGAGCAAAGAGCGAGGTGTGGAAAGGGATCTGATCTTGGAGGAAAGGGAAGGGGTAGATAGACAACCATGATATAACTCGCTTACATGCATGCATATAGACAGACAAAAAGCAATTATTTCTTCAAACCCAACGACTACACAAAGTCTAGGCCAGCAAAGTAGCTTCTTTCATCCTGCCTGAATATCCACTTCAAACCAAACCCCGAGTTTCTGTTTATTATTGTTTTTGTTACGATATTTAAGCTAATATTTGCTTACTTTATAAATTTAATACAGCGGAAGAGGGGACAGCAGACAGCATCCCAGTATGATGACATACATTATCTCTCTACCTTGCTTAATGAATAGCCCGCCAACTAGCTCACTCATGACAGATAGACCGACAGTCTTGGTGAACATGTACCTCATTTCTATTCTATCTAGTAACCTCACCTCACTTTTCCTTTCTAAACCTACAATTTAAAATCCCCATTAACCTTCTCCCACCCCCTTCCCCCTGTTCCTCCACCACCATCAGACATACCAGCAACCTTCTCTGCCAAGCCAATTTTCAGCGCGCGGCTGCGTTCCGTGCATAACTCATAGATAGTCGAGAGGTTGAATGTCAGTGCGTGGAAGGAGTGCGAGGTTGTGATTAGGGATTCGAGGAGTGTTCGGGCCTGTGTGGGGAGGGGTGTTAGTTTTGCTATGTTTTGTTTTGTTTGGGAAAAAGAGAAGGGAAGGGGGGGGGGGAGGAGGAAATACGAACCTCATCCATCCTCCCGAGGTACAAATAACAGACACCCAGGTTCTGGCGCCACATTGCTTTCTCGCCCTCCTCGTCATCTTCATCAGCATCCGCAGAATCTGTGACGCCCTCAATCAAGCCCCTCCAAATCTCAACAGCTTTCTCAAACTCACTATCTGCCATGGCAGCTAGTGCTAAGATGACATCCCTCTCACTCCCACCCCCATTCTCATCCCCAAGCTGTCTCTCACCCCTCTGAACAACACAGGCCCTCGCAGCTTCCACATCACCAATACAAAGCCACAGGAGCGCTTTGTGGATCCAGAGACGAGACGGATCTTTAAGCGTGCACATGAAACGCGTCGCGCCCTCCAGATCTTCCATCTCGATGAGTGCAGAAGCGACGCGGATACCCAGCTCAGCAAGACGGTTTTCCCACAACTCAATCTCCGTATCCAGTTCAACTCTTTTCCCCTCATCCTCACCGTCTTGACCCTCTCTCCTCGATTTCTTAAGCCCACTCAAACTCCCCCTCGCCTCCCTCGCCAAATCATAATACCCTACCACGCCCCTCCTCGCATCATTAAACCCCATCCCCTGCAACCTCACAGCCAAAACCCTCAACTCCCACGGCGCGAGATGCGTCCCGTCAGACTCGTTGCGGTAATACGCACTATTCAGATCCTCTAACGCCTTCACCTCTTGCGCAGCCAGCGCGGTCTGGTTACACAGCGTCAGGCTCGCGAGACGGACGTACACCAGCTCGAAGATCTGGGCATGGTTTGAGGGCGGGATGGATGGCGTGGAGGAGGTCAGCAGGGAGGCGGCTTTGATTGCTGCGGCGCGGAAGTGGCCGCTTGACATTAAGACTAAGAGGGGTGTGGAGGGCGAGATCTGAGAGGATGTTACCCTGAAGGGAGGCGGGACATCGAGGAGGGTTAGCGGGTGATAGATCTCGGGCCGGAGGAGAAAGGAGAAATCTTTTGATGTTATGCTCGTTCCGGTTGTGGTTATGGCGGACATGTTGGACCGCGAGGGAGAGAGTGATGTTTTAGCTGTGCGGAAGGAGGGTGAAGAGAGGGCGGAGAGGTTGGATCCTGGGCCTGGTGAGGGGAGGCGAGGCGTTAGGTATTGTGAGGTTGTCGGGGAGAGGATGGAGGAGGGTCCTTTGGTGAGTTTGGGTGTTGATGGTGTTGTGCTGGATAATGGGCTGGAGGGAGTGATTGGTGCACTGGGGTTTGTTAATGAGTGTGTTTCTGGAGAGAGGGGATACATACTCTGCCATGTCGAGTGGTCCTCGAGTTGGTCGTCGAGGAAGGGCTGATATGAATTGTTAGCGAAAGTCAACAATCATAAACACAGGAGAGGACAGTGTGAATCTGAGCAAATAGGATTGAAAAAGCAATATAGAAGGAAGAATGCCTCTCGACTTCTTACCACCCTGCTCTTACCCAATCTTGACACTGGTTCACCCGAACCATGAATTTGTTGCATATCGTACATTAAGCGCCAGGCGCGATGTTTGTGCTCGGAGAGACTGTTTGTTTCAACGATCCGCTTGGATCATAAGATGCCATCTTGAAAAAATGCACGTGACACCACCAGTACCATCCCAATTGCCCTGGCCGATCATAAGGGGCCGAAATGAATAGTAAGATTGCAAGATATAGAGCAGAACGAAAAGCAGACACGATAGCAGCGAGATACGATCTCAGAACCCAAGTTCATGAACCCAACTGCTCCACGGGCAAGGCTACGATATCGTGAAACCCCAAATGAAAACGGAAAGGAACAGAACAGCAGAACGCAAAAGCGAGGTGACAAGATAGAATTGACTAACCTCTCCCCGATGAGCCATGCCTAGAATGCCTCTTGGGCGCTGTATCTTCAGATGGCGTTTCCATAGTTGTGCGTTTGTTGATGGTCCGTCTCGATGCGGGTATGGAGAGCAAGCGTTGGAGGAGAGGTGAGGGAGGTTAGCTTTAAAGTTATGCTCCTGCATAATTAGACGAGTTGTCATAGCCTTGCATAACACTCGGCTATTTTCCGGATCAATCGTTGCCGCCACCACAACCCCTTTTCTTCCACCCGACAACAGCAGCAGCCCTCAACCCAAAAATCGGACTCGGCACGTAATCCAACCGATAACAACAACAGCAAAACACCATCCCGAGAGCAAAGACCATCTAATTTCAATCCCATCTATTTAGACTTCCGACAAAGCTAACCTGGGAACAGTGCACAGCAGTTCGCAAGCCGATCGCTGCCACCTTCCCCTTCACGTTACCCACAATACTCGTACTCAATCCCCTTCCTGTCTCCAGGTTCAGAGCGGGCGGATCCACTTGACAGTTCGAAAACCTTAGAGCCCTGTCTGTGCAGCTTCTCAACGACACTCGTGTGATTCGGGACCGAGTTCAGCTTGAGATCTTGAAACGGCCCACTGAGTGTATCTGGACGAGGGGAGAGCCTGGCATGCTTGAGCTTCCCCGGAGCTCAGCCACGACCTAAGGTCTTGCCCCTGGGCGGCGATGCCGACTCCTCTTTTACATGCCATCACAAAGACCGTTTGTCGATTTTTATTTTGCGTGTTAAAGCCAATTTGTTATGGACCTTGAAACCTCGCTCGAGAGGCAGTTGTTGTGGTTTTGATTGGGTGTCGGGGAAGGTTTCGCTGTGAAACATTTTGATGAACTCTCCCCATATCAGTAAGTAAAGTCAGCCTGGATATGGGGGGTAGTATGGCCTATCTTACTTTCGATATGTTGAGCAGTCTTCTCATATCAGACGAAAGCTAAACTCTCCTGGTGTCATTCCACGTCACAGAAGCTCACTGTGCGAATGAAGAAAGAAAGGATTTGTCGAACATATTTCCAAAATCTTTCTCTCAAGGGCCAGCTCAAAACCAGGTAGATGGTGAGTCCAAGGTAGAAGATTATCCCACGCCAATTGCTCCCTATTTCCCCAACACCTTGACTTCCCACTCAGAACTTACATAACTCTCAGCCAAAATTCTGCCTTGCACATTTAATCGGAACTGAAGCTTGGACATCCAAGTGGTATGTGCTGTAGCCTTGTCCCCTCAATTCTGACACAAGTATATATCCCTGCATTTCTGGCATTATTCCGGTAAACAAATCCCTGCAGGCTTAGCCCAATATAGGTACTTCAGTGCATCCCCAAACCTTCTGGAAACACATCTTTGCGAACCGCTCCTTACTTGTCGTTCTTTTCACGTCTGTTGACGTTGACTTACATTCCTTTTTGAAGTTGTTTTGATCCCTCGAGTTTGTTTATCCCTTTACTTTACTTTGTTTGATTTGTGGATCGTTTCGTACATTCCGCTGGAGTCTGGTTCTTCAACTACTTTCAATCGATTCTATCAAAGCTGCTGCTTTCAGCTGCTCTTCTTTTAACAATGAGTCAAATGTCGTACACGGTAAGATTTGAAGATGATTTTGGGCCTCATTTTCTAACAAAATCTTAGGCTGGGGATGACAAATTCGCCATGACGAGCGAACGACACAAATACGCGCCACCATCCTACGACTACGGAATGGAATTAACAGAAAGCCCAATGTCAATTAACGCCTCTCCCGCACCTCGTTACGGAACACCACCAATCGTACCCGCAGAAAAATACGTAATGCGAGACGAAGAACGATATCCCACGGTAGTTGATGTACCATCAGGACTGATCCCTTACGACCCAGCACAAGAAGGAACGAGCGCAACTACAGCACAGCCATTCAACAGAAATCTCGCGAATTATGATGGGGCTGCGAGAAGTCAGAAGTCAGGGACGGAATCACTACCTCAGAGGCAACCACCGAGGACGATATTGGGCATGCCGCGAAGACGATTCTTCATGGTTGCGACAGGAGTAGGAGTTCTCATCCTTTGCGCCATCATCATCGGTATCGCAGTAGGAGTCACGAACAGCAAATCGCACAAGAAATTTCCATCAATCACTTCGGCAGGTGTGTTCACGGGGGCCAATGGCACGGAATGGAAGATGCATGTTGTCCACGCGAAGACTGGCTCTGATGATGTCTTGATGAAATTCAACAATGGCATGGGAGCTTGGTCGGCGGATCAGACCTTGGAATTCGACATTGATCCATCTATGGACGACCCTATGACTGCGACTAGTATGCTGGGGAATGATGGAAACGTGTATCTGAACATATTCTATGTTCACAAACAGAACATCATTCTTGCGAACTTTAGCTGTGTGGCAGCGACCTGTACATCTGTCTACAACGATGTCATCACCAAAGGCATCACATACCCATTATCCGCCACGTCAGCTGTCGAATCAGTGTACATCAACTCCACCATAGGTTATCGCGTCTTCTACCACAACACCGACAAATACGTTACCGAACTAGCAAGCACAGGCGATGGGACCTGGGACCACGGAAGGACGATTTCCGGCAAGGCTTTGAGCGGCAGCAGTATCTCTGCGTCTGTGATCAACGACGATGTTGTCGTTTTGTACGTAGATGACAAGGATAAGACCCTCTATAACGTACAATCAACCGACGGCAGGTGGCGGAATCGTGAGTCTCCATCCACCCTCCCCTTTCGTCTCCACAAACTAACATTCAAACCCAGCAACACCAATCCTCTCCTCGGCACCCACAAAATGGAAACCCCTCGCCCCCGTCTCAGCCAGCTACCAAAGCGGCACCGACATCCTCAGCGTCTACTACACCGGCTCCGACGCTCGCATTTACGAGATATTCGCCACGAACGCCTCGTCCGAAGACTTCGCACAGATCACGAGAGGCGATCTCGAACCGAGTTCTACCTCTGGCATCTCTACTGCCGGCTGGAACACCCAACCTTACAGGGATCTCTCGTGGGGTCTTAGTGATGCTGCTGGTGCCGAGATCGCGTCCTTGGCGTGGGATAGCCAGTCCAGGTTCTTTCGGCTGATTGAAGATAAATTGGCGGAGAGTATTGAGATCAATGGGGTTTGGTCGGCCGATTTCATCTGAGAAAGTCCTGAGACTCGGCGAAGATGAAGACGTGGGGTTATCAGGTTATTGGATGGATGGTTGGGTTGGATGGATGGAGCGATGGCGTATCGGGGTGGGTTTGTTCATAGGTAAACTTAGATATATCCCGCCAGAAAAATGGCATGTTGAATATAATGACTTTAATAGTAGTTTTTGTCACTTCTCAGCGAGCTTCCTGCCTTTCACCCATCCCGACTCCTGAAGAAAGTGGAAAATGTACCTCGAACTAGGTGGCGAGTGTGGCTAAATTCCATATGCCCCTTACATTCAATGCTCTCCATCTAGAGAAATAACATCCCTTCCATTCCCGGCCACGTTCATTCTCAATCCATATCGACATATTTAACGCCACTTGACTGATATTTATACTGACTTGATTTTTGCGAAAATTTTAGAAATTCTTTCTTATCCTCAGCAAACACTACAACTTCCCACTCAGCAACGACACAGACACGTACATCGATCCCAAGAAAGAACAGGGCTAGACCAAAAGAACAGAATGCTTCCAGGATTCCCACGAGGCCCAGGTCTATTTCCTGGACGAGGATTCCGACCAAATGCCCTACCTCAGCAACCACTAAACGTTGGGCTTGTCCCAAATACGATGTTCCAACAGCAGCCCCAGCAACTCCAGCAACATAACATCCAACAGCCGAATCTTCAACAGTCAAACCTCCTTGTACCAAACATACAACAAGGAAATCCATTTGCACAACAACCTTTCCAACAACAAGTCGCCACCCCGCAATACCCACAACAACCTCAACAGCTCCAAAATCCTCCCTATCCACAATCCCAGGCACAATTTCAAAACTTCCAGCCGATCCAACAACAGCAGCAGCTCCAACAGCAACAACAAGCACCCGCAGCCACCCTCCAACCAGGCCGCATCACCCCCTCAGACCTCCTTGCAGCCGTAGCATACAACATGAGAGTCTCCCTTCCCGCCGCTCAGTCTCTAATGGATACTCTCGCGCTACAGCAGAAAATCGTTTTCTTGCCTTCGAGCGCGATGTACCTTGTTAATGACCAGCTTGTTTTGGCGGCTATTGCTGAGTGGGCTGGAGCTGGGATGCAAGGGAGGGAAGAGGCTGCGGGGGCTGGTGGCGGTGGAAATGGAGGGGAAGGCGGGAGAGGAGGAGGATGTGACAAGTGTGAGAGGGAGAAGGGTGGCTGTAGGGATTGTGATAGGGAGAGGAGACGGGGTCGGTAGATGTATTGTTAATTTTGTTACCTTTTGAGGGGGATATTGAGAGATAATCTTGTTTAGCAAGGAATCTGAGCTGGTCTTGGAGTTGACACCAATTTGCTTACGGTCTTAACAATGGATTGGTATTACAAAACACAATTTTAAATATTTCCAGGTAGTTAAAAAGCGATGCTATTTCCATTTTCAGGTGAGAACCCGATGTCTCCTCCCAATACTACCAAAGTGAGAAACGCCAAAACATGTAACAAACATCAAATGCCAAAACCATGCTTAAAGTACAACCCAATTTCCCAAGAGGGTCTAGAGCTGGATAACAGCTAAGGCAACCCCTCTGAATCTCTAGTCACATGAAAACAAAGGAATCAGCCACTACTGCAATCACTCTTTCCCTCACCACCATTTCCCCCAAGCCCGCCACCAGCCATCATCACCTCCCACTCATCAACAATCACCAGCACTTCATGCCCACTAACGAAAAGCCAGTCCTTCGATCTCACAGCGCTTATATGCTGCCGTGCTAGAAGCTCCTCTTTCATCTTCTCCACTTGTCCCGGGACTGTTTCCTGGGTGGCCCATTTCAGAGATGCGGTCAAATGTGTGGTTAGGACGTGCCGTGGATGGGGATCTTTGCCTAGCCATGACGTGGGCGGAGAGTCAAGAGGTGGAGGGGGAGGCGTGGAGGATCTAGTAAAGAGATTTGGTCTGCAGGATGAGTGAACGATAGTGATGATGGTGTTTGTGTTGAGCGGGGAGCGGGTTGAAAGTGTAGGGTTGAATTGAGTGGGTAGGTGAGAAGGTTGTAGGAGGTCGGTAATGATGGGAGAAGCTTCAATTGAATCGTGTGAGGAGGACATTGAGTTGGAGGAATATGAAGCTTTGGTGATGTGGATTCGTCTAGATGGTACTTTATTCTCAGTTGCCTTGTACTTCTTGAAGGTATCGATGTGTTTGTTTGCGAATGTGGGAGTTGGTTATGAAAGAAGCTGTTCGATGCCCGCGGAGAGAAATGAGCCTATATATATCTAGGCAAGAGACCTCACCGAAGATAGAGTTGTGATTGAACTGGCTGGAAGGGACTCACGCGTGGAAATGTAGGAATGCATGTGAATAATTGAGATAAGTAGTGACACATTTCAAAGCAATTCTACAACTCGTCCGTATAGAAATACAAGGTAGAAAATCAACGAAAATCCCCAACTGGATCCCAGTGCCAGAGCGCCCCGAAAGAAATCAACGTTATAAATGAATCCCAATCCAACTTCCAATTTTAACCCCCAATCAACGATGAAACACTGCACTCCCCGGAACCCATCCCTTCTCCCTAACACAATACCAAGTATCCGTCTCACTAGTATCATTACCCCCACTAGTATTCTGATCAATACTCGCGTAAAGACTCCATCCAAACCCCTCCAAACACTCCAACATCCTCATCAACAACAACCTCGTACTCATTGTCTCCTCGCCCGTCGCCCACCACGGATACCCATTAATTTTAAACTCCCACGCATTTAACTTGCGATCCTTCCATCCACAATCGGTCTGCAACAACCTCATGCCGGCAAGCAAATCCTTAAACGCAGCACGCAGCTGCTCGTCCGCGCCAATGAGACGCAAACGATCGCTTTTGTTGAATGAGATCGCGATCCACTCGCTGACTGGAGGAGGCTGCTGCTGTTTCCGGAAAAACAATGTATCTTTGTCCATCTGCTTCTTGCTCACATCCGTACTAGCATGCAGGATCCATCCCACGGAGAATAGATACGCAAGGACCTCTCTCATCACGACCCGCGAACATATCGCGTCAGAGGACTGGCCGTACCATGGATTTCCGTATAATTTAAACTCGTGAGATCCTCCGTAATTTTGTTCCGCTTGGAGGCCTTTGGGGTAGGTTGTTTTTATCACGGTGCGGAGACCGTCGATTTCGGACTGGGGGAAAGAGAGGAGTCGAATGCGATCGCTGCGGTGGAGGGAGACGGATGCGAAGGCTGTACGGAAGGGCGTATATGCTGGGGCAAGAGTGGAGGATGTTTCATTTGGCTGCTGGGTGCCCTTTTCTTGCGCCGAAGACTTCTCATTGAGATATTGAGAGTTCATTGTGATGATATCCGATGGGTTGTTGTGGGGGGCGAGGCTTCAGCCTTGGATGACGTCAGTGTAGTGGTTTCTGCAACTCGCTCGATTTCGAACTAGAGTCTGTGACTTGATTGATATGTGTCTGCTGGAATGTTATTGAGCTGGCGTTCTTGACGAGGGAAGAGTTTATACACAGTTGTGCTGGTGATCAGCGAGGGATGTTGGTGACTGCCTGGCGAGGCTGTACAGTCCTTTGAGGCCGTGCCCAGATCCTAACGCATAGCGCTGCATATGGCTCAATCCAACGAGAGTAAGATCTACCCAGAATCATATGACATCAGATATGAGCCGAAGGCACAGCGCTCGGAGTGATTCGACTTCTTGGAATATGAAGTAATATTTTAGTTCTTTATGGAAATGTTGCAAATAGAGAACTGGGTCTGTAAACAGGATTTTGTCCAGGATTGCAGTTTGGTTTGGGGTAGGGGTACAATTTATCTAGTGGTTAAAATTCACAGGAAGGCATAGTGCCCGTTTGCCAATGAACAAGTTGAATCGGATGAAGGTGGATGGATGTTGAAGTGTTGACAGATTCGGCTTCAGTGTTATTCGTGTAAATGGGTATATCCAACATACTTGAATGGTAAACTATTTCAAGCAACTTTGAGCTTGAAAATCACACTATTTTGAATCGCCAATAGTCTTTTGCTTCTTTCCCCTCATCTGTAAATGCTGGTATGGTACCTCATCCCAGCATCGTACACCAGCCTCTCGGCCTCATGCTCCTCGTTGCTGTTCAGTCTGAGAGGCATTGGTGCGATTCCCAGTCACTACTCAAGCGCGATATATTGATCCCCAGTTTTCAAGGGCTTCAAGATTCTCTTGCAATGGATGCGAGTATTCTCTGTTTGCGACCTTGCTTTCCACCTCCATCCTCGACGCCCATGAACACATATCGTTCGATGACCTGCCAATTGGTGGACGGAGAGCATTAGCGATATCCCGATCAGCTCGTACTGTATAAGTGAAATCTCCTTGGAGTTACTCGTTCCACCGCCAAAATTTATGTGGTATACTGCCTTGAATAGTGGGAGGGATCCTCATGTTTGGAGGTTGAGGTGGTTGATGAAGTTGCAGCGGCTGTGGCTGTGCAACGACATTGAACCTGTGTGTGGCTGGGCTTTTCTTTACAGCGCTGATTCCATTTTCTGCTTGCAGAGTCAACAACAATCCATCCTCACCTCCAATAATCCATCCTCCCAGCTTGATGAGGCCACCATGTCTCCTCATCAGGCGCTTCAACTTCCCGACGAAATCATGGCTGCAGCGTCGGACCTTGCTTACACTCGCAATCGAAACAAGCTGCGATGATACCAGTGTAGCTGTGCTGGAGAAGCATCCAAACAGTTCTGCCACCCTACACTTCAACGAGAAGATTACATCCGACAATCGAGCATACGGCGGCGTGCATCCGATCGAAGCACACGTTTCCCACCAGAAGACTCTCTCCAGCCTCGTCAATCGAGCTCTGCAGAGTCTTCCCATCCAACAATCGATCGAGTCCCTGGAAAAGGCGATTGTAGTGAAGGGCGAGCATGGGGCCAGCCTGCGCAAGAAACCCGATTTCGTAACGGCAACCCGCGGTCCAGGCATGCGAGCAAGTCTTATAACGGGTGTTGATACTGCGAAGGGATTGGCTGTGGCATGGCAGATTCCTTTCGTGGGTGTCAACCATATGCAAGGACACGCTCTGACACCACGGCTCGGGTCTGCGTTAAACGCAGGAGAGGGAGGGTTGGAAGGCGAAGTTCCAGAGTTTCCGTTCTTGACTTTGCTCGTATCTGGCGGGCATACCATGTTGGTTCACTCCCAGTCTCTCTGCAACCACGAAATACTGGCAAACACGACCGATATGGCGATTGGAGATATGATTGATAAATGTGCCCGGGATATCTTACCACCATCTGACCTGGAAAGGGCAACTGATGTCATGTACGGCCGTCTGCTGGAACGGTTCGCATTCCCAGAAGCCAATCCAGAGTTCAATTATGCTCCTCCCAAGTCTTTTGGCAGTCCACGGCAAGCAGTGGGTCAGATCTACGACTGGAAGCTGTTGCCACCGTACTCAACACCAGGACCAGAAGGCGCAAGGAAATACGCGGATTCTTTCACTTATTCCGGAATTGGCACGTCAGTGAAGCGGATCGTCGAGCGGGCTCCAGAAATGGACGATGTTCAGCGTCGAGTCTTAGCCAAGGTAACCATGATGGTAGCATTCGAGCATCTAGCATCTCGAGTTCTTTTTGCGCTTGAGAAGCCTGAGATCAAGGTCAATACCCTTGTTGTTTCTGGCGGAGTGGCAAGTAATCAATTCCTAAAAGCTATTCTCAGGACGATTCTGGATGCAAATGGACATAAAAATATCAGGCTTGTTTTCCCACCACCGAAGTTCTGCACGGACAATGCTGCCATGATAGCTTGGACGGGAATCGAAATGTATGAATCAGGATGGAGGACGAGTTTGGAGGCTATGGCAATAAGGAAGTGGGCCATTGACCCTGAGGCCGAAGATGGTGGGATCTTGGGTGTAGATGGATGGGAGAAGGTCGTTCCTGAGGAGCGCTTGAATCTTGATACCCATGCTTGACAGTACAAGCTGTTCGATATCTTCAAACTGCAATTTCACGCTGTTTGCGGATTCATTTGATCTTTTCGTTCCGCTTTAAATATACCCTAGTATTTAGAAGACATGTCCTTGACTCCCTACTAACGGCTTCTCAACCAGACTCATCCCTCCCCAGTGTCCCCCCTTCGAGATTTGAACCCAAACCTGGACTTTCTCTATCAGGAGCCAAGACATCCATCTCGACATCTCATCATCAACCCACGGACTCATCTTAGCACATGGTCTCCCAAGTTCCAATCTCATAGCTCTCCTCATTTGCAAACAAAGGCAACCCTTCCAGCTTATGTCCTATCCCCACCCCATTTAAAGCACCACCTGAAGCGTCGAATCTCAGAACCCAAGACATGAAGGCAAACAAACTGACACCCCACCCCAGATACGCCGGATCTCACACCTTCATCCCCAGAACCACAACATTGTTAAACCCCAATTCCCTCCAGCCTCCACGCTCTAACCACCTCCCTGAAACCCAGCATCTCTCCCTCCTCCCCACAATCAACGTCACATACACCCACCCCTCCTTTCCCACAGCAACAGAATTCACATCGTCACTTTAGCATCGCGTGGATACGCACCTGTACACGACATCGTTGATTGGCTGTTTAAGTGGGAAACTCTGCGCTGCTTGGATGGGCTGAGGAATTTGGAAGTAGTGTTGAATTATGTGGGTGGGTAGAGGGAGTGCTGGAGGAAGAGGGAGAGGGGAGTTTTAGGCTGTGTTTGTGAAGAGAACAGGATAGAGACTGGGGTAATGGCTGGGGAATTTTGGCTTGTTTTTCCGTGAGAGAGGTTGAGGGGGGAGTTGGTGTTGATGGAGTTGAAGGGGAGGAGAAGGAGAAGCTCTTGGATTTGCCGTCTGTTTGAAGACGAAATACTGCAGACTAAAATCTGAAAATCATTTTGTTGGTTTTTTTCAGGACGGGAATGCTTTCCTGTCCATTCCTGGACGGTAGGGTACTCATCGCACGGTTGTTGAGTTTTGATGTTTAGTTTTAACGGCGAGGATTGTACCTAACAACTGGTTTGAGAATACAAATAAACCAAATAATAACTCCTTTATTCTGTCCAAAAAGATATATTTCCCCAGGATATTTCTTCGTCCTGATAGGATAGGTCGTATATTATTATATATCTCTAGGTCAGTAACCGTGAGTGAAATTCTCATAGAAATGGGCGAGATTTAAAAAGTGCCGAACATGATATCGTTAAATAATCACCTCTTGAATCGAGATACATTTATTCAATTCATCGGAGTACGAATGAGGGAGGTAGCTGTGATTCACGAGAGTAAGGAGTAAAATTTGTTTAAGGATTCATTCGAGAGAACGCTAGGAGGAGAGAGAGGGGATAAATATCTTGAAACTTTTCAGGAGTTCTCAACTACAACAATAATACAACACCAACTCAACACAACTGTTCCTAGTCCGACTCGTGTCTTGGCTTCCTTCGGTGTGTCGACTCCTTCTGGGGAGTGAGTTCTCTCGATCACCAAGATTCATTCGAGGGTAAGTCTCAGCTGGCAAGGAGATTACGGCCTCGATTCTTTGCCAATGTGACAGTCCCCGAGTGCAACAAGAGTATCAGCAGAATATCTTCGTTTGGTTCCAGTTCCCATACCTATGGTGCAAGGGTTACTACTGTGACGAGTGAGTTTGTGCGTCATATAAGATTCATTCGATGGAACGTTCAGGTCCAGAACAAGCAAGAATTCCATGATGAATTTCCTTCGAGACATCCCTCAACCACAACATTAACACACTCTGAGTACACCGCAACTGCACATTCTCTGGGTATAACTCTCTGTTGTTACAGAGTATGAAGATATCGGAGATGTGCCTACCATGAAGTTACTTCAGCGGAAGTGATCGTTCCGAAATTTGGAAATGGGGCTCTCCACTGTTGCAGATCCTAGTCATGACAATTCACATTAGACACCGAAGATACGCAAGCCACCCCAACATTCTTGAGTCTACTTGTCAACACAGTTTCAATGCCTGCTGCTCGAAGTAAAATTCTCAGATATTTCTGGAATGGGACTTCGGGGTCAACAGGTTTGGTTGGAACAATTCACAGCCCAGCGGAAGTCAATGTCGGGGCTCAATTTCACTTCGGCTATTTCCCTCGCAGACGAAGTATCTCCTTCCTTCGTTTCTAGTAAACTTCCGCCAAGTTTTGTCTCAGCAGGTCTCTGATAGCCTGGGCTTGCGACAGTTGTTACTGAGCCTCCAACCTTGGAGCCCTTTGGCTCAAACTTGATGGTTGAGCATTCTCCACTCAAAACTTTTAGCCGAATTGCTCTTTCAGTTGGTCAATATCTGCAACTAAACATTTCCGGCTAAGACTTCGAAGCTAATCCCACGGTGTCTTCTGTTCCGGAAATGTTGGTTGAACCAGAGAGATTCCATGCGGCGTCAAATTCTGAGTGTATTGGCGTTTTTCCTTCCGATGATGATGCTTTCTACTTTGAGTGAATGACTCTTCAAGAGTCTTGTTCTTGGACTTGAAAAAATTTGTCCATGGGACCGCTTTCCTGCCTGGTACTGCCTCTAAAGCAGAGCTCCTGCTTTGACAAGCAATTTTTTGAAAGACCTCGCCATAGGCTACAGAAGGGACAAATTTTGCAACTCCTTTGCCAAAATGAACTGCCAGACTCAATGATGAAAAGGATGGCCAGGGTTCTCTCTTGGGAGAGGAGAAAAGCGCATGCATTACTTATGTTCCCAATATCTTGCATACGTCAGTACGCTGAGACTGTAGGAGTTCCCAGAAACATTTTCCTGTGAGACAGCTCACCTGTCTGTAAAGATGTCTGCCTCAATGAGAATTTTGGTCAATGTCTCCTTCCATAACACAGTACATGAATGCAAAGAGGCGACTACTGCATCTTCACGCACCTCAACTGGTGCATTACTCCCAACCTGCATGTGCACCTATAAAGGTCTGTGTTGCCTCTATTCATGCAATCATTGAGCGAACAAAAGGAAGAAGCCACATAGAGAAGGCTTGTGGTTGTCCAAGAGGCCATTTGGGCACAGCAGCAAAAGTTGCGGTCTTGTTGAGACTCTCAGTGTTGGCTCCTCTGACAGAGGAACATTTGGGGTCACTGAGTCACTATCAGTTTGTTGTGACTTCTTCTGAGCTCCACTTTTCTCAGCTAGCGTGCCGACACTCGTAGCTGGGTGGGGGACAGGGAGTGAGGTAGACAACGCTCGCCTCACATTTTCTATTTCGAAGACGAGCATCAACGCAGTGACATCACAGTACATATCAGGACCCAAATTTGGATCAATCAAACTTCAGACTCTCTGCCGACTCCTTCCGCCATCTGATACACTACTAGGCACAATTGACCTGTTTTCTGTAAGTATTTAGTACCTCTGGAAGATTCTTTAATCCATTTTGCTGCCTCGCCTCATTACATCTAGATCATAACCTTAGAATTGGCATCGACTTTTAACAGATTTCTCAATCCCCTAGCCTGTTCATTGAAACTGAATCAAGATTGCTAACCATCTTCTTTATAACAGACTCGACACTTCTCCTACACTCTCAAGTCACTTCCGAAACCTAGCCCAACCCAACCCCTCACAACGACGCCAAGCCCAATACCCTACACGGTCATCAACGGCCGACCAAGCCTCGCCGCTCCAGGACCCTCGCCTGTTACTTTGGACGACATTTCCCGTCTGAGTCTTGAAGAGCGTTATTTGCTCTCGGACTTGTTCGTCCTACAAGGAACCTTCTTGCCCCAAACACGCGAAATGGACCCCGTGATTTGGGAGGAGTTCAAGAAGAATGGCTTTGCCACTACTTCTCAATTCTACAAATACGAGGAGCGAATTGCGAAATTCTGCAATGAAGTTGAGAAGCGGATGGATGAGCAGGCTGCGGAGTTACCAGGCTCCAACAGAGACTGGAGTGATGCCCTGGCCGCCGAGCATGCAGCTCTGGCGAATTTGTGGGGAAATTACGAGCGCTGCAAGGACAGACTTGCTTCGCTTCGCGAGCTCTTGGAAACTAGATATGAAAATGAGAGGGGAGTTTTCGAGTACGAAGCCGCCGTCAACTACCAACAAATTGGCAATCAAGTCAAGCCACCTGGATACAGGAAGCCACAGAAAGTTTCTGCTGCCAGCCGCCCCAAGACATCTTCCTCGGCTCCTGGCACCCCCTCCAAGCCCGCAAATGCCAAAAATTGCGCTGTTTCTTAGAGTGTTCGGAACGAATCGGAGCAGAATGGCCGTCCAGCAAAGAAGGTCAAGTTTGCTAGCGTCGGAGCGCAACCTGGAGAAGATTTTGCCGCTGTCCCTCCTCCCGCCCCCGCCAGAATTGGAGCAATAATGCAAGAGCAAATTCGTACTGTAGAGAATGTCGATCGCGATATCGCTTCCAGAATGGAGCAGATTGCGTTGAGCAAGGAGAGAATTGAGAAATTGAACGCTGAGATTTTGGAGCTCAGATGGGAGAAGAAGGTTATGACCGAGGGTCACAAGGCCTAATTTAGTTTGTTTTCGTGCTTGTTAAGGGTTATGGATGTATGGTAGATCTCTGAATTGGAGACGTTGTCATGGAGTACTCTTGTGGAGAAAGAAGTCTTGTAGCTAGTGGGTTTGATGCTTTTCAAACCGAAATATGGAGTTCCTAGTGCTGATGTGACCGTGACATAACTCAAACTATGCCTCCTCAACATGCTTTCCTTCTTCGATGATAAATCTACGTCCTGTTGAACTTTCCTGAGGCTAATTGAGAAGAAATTGAGAAAGTTGAGAACTTTTATTTACATACTTGATTAAGCGAGTTTGGCATGCTTAACTCCGAAGGTCAACAATTTTTCTTTTGTTAGTAGAGAAGGGAGGAATTAGATGCTTTAAATAGTACAAATTAAATGCTAAAGAGGTTGTGGAAGGTGTTAAAGTCGAAATGGAGGTGGTTACCATACTATGTCCACATACAAATAATTCAAAGTCGCTTCGGCAATAGTTTATTTGCTACCCTTGCCGCGTGTCCAGCATCAAATTTCTGGCTTGCATTTCTATCAGCAGTGCTTGAAACTTAGCTTCAATGCCTATAGTATACTCTATATTTCTCCTATAAGCCTCTAGGCTTCAGGAAGAATGGGCTTTTGGACAGGAAGACTAGAGAGTGCAGTGCAAAGCATGAACCGAACAATTGGTCAGCTACGGGATGTGGAGGACAATTATAAGTTTGAATCTGAGGATTTGGGTACTGGCTATATACCAGTGTAGCAGTAATTTTCTACAGCGTTCAATGACGTTACAACTCTAGACGTGGTGCTTTGGACATATATTTTGCTATTCAAACACTCAAAGCCTCCTTGTCTTGTGGCAGGCTATCACTTTCTATGTATGGTGGTCTTTGAAAGTATCTCGGAAGGGTCCTATAGTGCTAGGATAATCATTCCATGATCATTAAATAGAACCCTTGTGGTGAACGTCTGGATGACGCGACAGGAAGCAAATGCGACAAAATCCACCAGCGTAGCTTCTGGATTGCGGCGATCTTTGACCTTTCGTCTTTGCGGCTCGAAATCCTGAACTCTTGATTAACAAATCATTTTCCAGCATCAGTGAAGCTCCCTACAGACTCAAGTTCTACCTCACAATCTTAAGCAAACCTATATCAACTGCGCACCAAGCCTTCCAAGCATCCAAAGCAAGCACAAATTACAAGATGTCGAATTCCAGCCAACCCATCCTCGCCAACTCCAACTCATCTGCGGAACCCTCTACCACTCGTGCTGCAAGTCCTGCAACCTTGGCAGAAGTCAATGCCTTGGCCTTCGCTTACCGATATTTGACCGAAGATTACGGAATCCTGATCATCGAGTTCGACAAGGAGAATGACCTTGAGGACTCAAGAGGCTATGTTTATAAGTAGATCACTGTCCAATTCAAGATTCCTGAAAAGCGCAGGTTTGTCGAGGATTCAGCTGCGAACAACAGCACCGTTACAGCCGCGATCGCAACTACCTCGCCGTTCTCCGCGGCTGAAGCACCAACATTCCAATCAAAAAACAGCATCATTACTGCTCAAAAGGCTCCTTTTGCCAAATTAAACGCGGCAAACCACCTGAAATGGTCCACGGCGCAGGACGTGGTGAAAGAGGAGAAGAAGGCACTGGAGGGCGTCAAGCGGAGAGTATACCCATACAGCAACATGATGCAGAGTGAGAACAAAGTAAGCGATATGGGAGATGGAGATGATTCTTCCGAAGACTCCGAAGATGAGAGTCACTAGGAGACCCAACTGCAGCCTACTAAGAAGCTTCGCTTGAATTGATGGAGTCTTGGAAAGACTTGGACGACATTCAAGAACCTTCAGGGTGGTGTTGAGACTCACACTGCGGTGCTTTCCATGAGGGGTGTCTAGCAGCGTCATTTTGCATTAGTACGATAGATTTGACCCTCCGTTGTTCTTCAGAATACTGTGCCAATTCATGTCTTTACATCTCTGTGCTTTTAAATTTGTCTGTCTGATGGTGTATGTCCCACATCAAATAGCCAAGTCAGGGCAAAGGACTCTTAATTCCCCTTGATGTTTCTTGGATCTCAAACTTGCAAAAGAACTGAGTGACGCAAATTTATTAGTGCTTGATCCTCTTGAAATTCACCATTTGGTTCTCCTTGTTGGCTTTGGACTGGTGAATGAACCATTTTGGTGGCGTTCTCCAGCACTCTAACCTCGAAATAGACTAGCGCTTCAATTGATAATCGGCACGCTTTATCCTCTTAACTGCCACCAGAAACACCCTCCTGAAGGCCCTGTAAGGCTCCCTGTAGCGAGCCGCTATATCCTTTTAAGAGTAGCGGCACGTGCTTGTAGGAGGGTGCTTATGGCAGTTAAGGGGATAAAGGCCCACTCGCGACCTCGAAATAATTATATTCTACATCCTCTTCCCTCACGTTGACATAAGCAAACTTTGGATCATTCCACTTCAGATTTCAGCAAACGACTCAAAGAGTCAACAAGCCTTTTATCAAAGTCAAGTAAGAAGTCTCCATTCCCTCGCATCATTTGCCTCCACTGTCCAAAAACCGTTGCTGTCAGCACTGGGCCTGCAGCGCAAAATATCGACACCAAATAAGTCAAAAATTCCATCTTCAAATACCAAAATGCCTGCGCCAACTTTTTCCGTTGCTGAAGAGTCCAAGGCTATGATGTTTGTCACTGCTCTATGCAACAGCTTCGAGGACTTGATTTCCGACTACGGAATCCTTGTCGGGGCTTTCTCTATCGACAACCCCCAAATCCGCAAGTCTTTCTCATCAAGAGGGTTTACTACTAGTGAGAAGCTATTAACCTTGGAAGATAGAGCAAGAAGCCTCAAATCTGAGATTTCAAAGGCTGAAAACCGAGATGTGTATGGGGAAGCTGTTCGCAATGTGCATCAGAGCGAGCGCGAAAGGATTTCCTTTGCCTTCTTAGAGCTTTCGGAGAATTTGAGGGAATTGAAGAAAGACTTGGAGGGTAAATACTCATTCAAGTACCTCCCAGGCTGCTCCTACAAAATACTGGGAGAGTTGGGGACTCCATCTATTACACCAACTGAGCGCGCGGGAAACCACAGAGTAAAAAACACCCAGACAACAGCTACCGCCGAGCCCTGGACAAATTCCCAACCAGTGGCCAATAACCCATTGGACGAGAGCACTTCGAAATCAAAATCAGCTCTAGATGATACCGCTGAGCCAGAAGACCCCGTACAGTCGCCCCAAAAGCCCGAGCGCAAATCGACTCGAGTTCGGAAGCCATCAGCGACATCTGCCAAGGAAGAGGATATCACGGCTCCTTACGAAGGGAAGCCACGAGCCATCAAGACGCGCCGCCCACGCTACTCGGTTAAGATGGGAATCGCTGAGAAGGTTGCAAACACCAGATTGAATATTTTCGACCTGTCATTCATATATCTGGCTCCTAATGTCAGGACACCGCAGCAGATCTGGAAGCATCGATTTCCCGAGGGCTGGAGTCAAACGGCCTCCGAGGAATATACTCGAGCTCTAGAGCAGCAAATCGCTACGGCTCGGCTCGAACTCAAAATCCAGAAGAAATCAAAGGCCGAAATCTCCAAAAAGTTGAAGGTAGCTAAAGCTGATAATGCTAAGCTTGAAAGGGAGCTGCATTTTGCTAAAGTAGTGTTCGCTCAAAAGGAGGACGATGCTTTGAGTATGGCAGAGAAGATCGAGGAACAGAAAAAGACTATCAAGAAGCTTCTCGGAAGTTCTCGTCTTCGCCTTATTCCTAATGTTCAGAACCGCGACGCAAAATCCAAGACCAAAGTCAACAGCAAACATCAAGTCAACGAGACCGCTAAGGATGAAAAGCAAGATTTCGATCCACCCAAGAAGCGTCCCCGCACATCCTGAAGGAGGCGAAGCGTTAGCGACTGGCTAGAAGCTTCTAGCTTTCAGGGAGTTGTTGGGAAGTATCTGAGCAGGATTTTGGTGTGCGATTATAGATGATGTCGAGGTAGTGTTGTGCTCAACTCAGGATGGGCAAGTGTCAAGGTCGTTTCGATTTCAAATTTCCAGTGCTGCATCAATTGGAAGGACTGAGGTTCTGTATTGGCGTTAATGACAGTAGATATGGAGGCTGTGAGTCTCAAGGAGTTATGTCGTATCAATTGGATGAGGCAGGCTTTCTATTCGACGCTTCGGTATCCTCGGGCTTGACCTCGGGCAAAATCTTACACACTCTAGATAAGCTATCTGCCAGGACAGTGCGAACTCATTGGCGTTTTGTTTTTAGATACCAAAGTACCGCGAGTTTTGCGTTCCCAAGCTATTCACACAACGCGTCTATCCTCCCGCGTCCAACGTACAACACAAACACAACCCTTTTACCCAATTCCAAATCTGAGACAAGATGAGTGACAACGAATTAAGTTTACATCTGGTGATAATGGTATACGATCACTGACAGATGGTAATCAGAGCGGGGATAATCGAGGCATTTCGGTGAAAGCAGAGGATTTGCGAGCCAGACTAAAAGCAGCGGAGGATAAGGTTCGGGAGCTGGAAATCGAGGTGTGCAGCTTGGAGCATGATATCCACCAGCTTCAGGGCGAGAATGAAGATCTAGAGGATCGAGTGGAGCGGTATGGGGCGATTTGGGGACAGCTTCCGGAGGGCGACCACTTCATCCAGGCACTGAAGTCGAGCAGGAACCGTGCCTTGAGACAGGGCAACGCCCTCGAAGAGGAGGACCACACGCTAAGGTACAATGCCGCCTTGGAAGATTTCGTACAAAAGGCAGAGATAGTCAAGAGACACAAGGACAGCATGAAGCAGCCATCTCGACCGAGCGCCGTGGGGACAGAGACAACCAATGCCGAAAGAACAGAGCCAAAGACTAGCATGTAGAAGTATCAAACAGGTCGGGGGGCGAAGCGCACATCGGCCGAAGAGTCCGAATCCGAGTTTGAGCCAGTTAAATGGCGAAAGGTGTCCCACAATGAAGGAAATAATCAAGCTAAGCCCAGGCATAGAGATATGGCTATGATTGAAACGGATCTAGAGCTTCGACAACTAACGATATTTCAAAGGTTCTCGAATAAGTGCTGGAAACGAGCCAAAAGCTGCAACCCCCGAGAAGGAGGTGAAGACATATGTGTGGAATGCGGAGTCTGGCGGTTTTGTGACTGAGTGATGAGGGAGATGGAAAGCATTGAAGTCATCTGCGTGAGGTGGGGTGTTGAGGGGCGTTCAGCGGCGTTGCTTGTTGGTATATTGCGAAATCGTTGGTCTACCAAAACTATCAAAGAATACATGTTAAATGCTGCTCTCAAGGAAAAATTCCCACCTCAGCATTACAGAGTCAAGACAGCAACATAATCCGTAACTGCTAAAGTTGCAAAGGTCTAGTGCCAAAACAGTTGAAAATACGTGACTGAATGAAACATATAAATATTCTCACTGACTATAGACATATACCAGAGAATTCCCGGCTACCTTTCTACAACAAGTGCTGAATCTTGGTGTGCCTATCAAAATTTTGCTTTGTAAAACTCTGGTTGAGAGCACCTAGGTAACTTAGAAACTCTGTTGTTGTATGCGCGGATAAACTGATTATGGGCAGAGTGACCAGTAAGTCGGCCGGCTTATAAGCTGGCCAATCAGCTGGCTTGAAAACCTCAGTCAGTCAGTTTAGCCCTAGCCCTAAGTCAATTAGTTATAATATCTTCAGCTAATCTTTAGCTTATAAGCTGAGACTATTTTTTGAAGTGATTTTGGAGTCAGTTAGTAATGCCAAATTAGTATTAGAATTAATAGTTTAAAATGCCCCGAAGCGAAAAAACCCCCTCTAATAGGCCAAAATAAGGCGGTGAAACGCGGCAGAATAATAAAATCTAATAAACTAAATATTACTATACACATTAACTCCCTAATTTTACTAACATCTTCGTTAATATCATGTCTTAATGTACCTTACTTATCGCTATTAAAAGCGCTGCTTTTAGTGCTTTAATTGCATTGTTTGCGACCTTTGCCCTTAACATTTTTGGTGTAATAATAGCTAGGTCGAGTATTAGGGAGTCATTGGTATTAGCAGCTTTTACGACACTTTGCGATACTTGTTAAAGGCTTCCCCCTATATATAACAAACTCTACGACTCTTACTAACTTAAAAGAGAAGATTTACCTATAGATTATTTTTCTTATGTTACTGGTTAGTCTTTGTTTAATGGTCGGGAGGTAAACTTACGCAAGTTGCCTTGGGGAAAGATTTTTGCCCCTGCAAATAAGAGACCACAAAGATCTTAAACTTAAGAGTTAAGGTACTAATTAATAAATCTGGCTCACCCCAAAAAACACCAATATTAAGCTTGTAAACGCTATAAGTTGCGAGAAAGCTAATCTTTGATTTCGTATCCAAACTAATAATATTAAGTTATTACGACCAGCGATTTTCTTAGTATAAAAAACACATCTTTAACACTAATAGTCTAAAGAACACAAAAAAGCACTTATTATCAATTCACTACTTAGATTCAAAAGAAGATATATAGCAAATAAAAGCTATAAGACAACCAGCACAGCCTTTTAGGTTTATAAATAATAATTCCAACCGTGTTATTCCCTTTTGATAAAAAGAATTTAAGAACGCCTTCTTAAAATGGGTTATCCTAAATGATATAAAACAGCGAAAAGCCACGTTAAAACACCTTAAACGCATGTTTCAAATAGCTAATTTTAAAGTTTTAAATGCTCTACCTGCTTTAAACACAACGGTAGAGTCTTGAATTAATTAAATGTTTTAATACTTTAAGTTAAAGATAATTGCAAAGGTTTAAATCGCTTAATTAAAAATCTCTTTCTCTTTTAATGGCTAGGGGTTTAAAAGAAACAAAATCAGCGTAGTGGCTCTTGTTATGCACTTTATCAACGGCAAAGGAGAGATGGTAACACGACTTGCTGGCTTGCCAAAGCTTCCTGGCCATGGTAAAACAGGAGTTGGTATGTACTGTGGCGGGGACAGCCACTGGTTTCTTTTGTCACATGACTGCGCCGGTCCTTCGCACATAAAAGGAGCCAACACTTGATTTCAGAACATCAAGAACGCAACACCAGATATATTCTATTTATTAGAACCTTTTCCCTCCCCTTCTTTGCCGATTTGTACTCTTCAGATATGTGATATCTTTAGATTTAATTGATCTGTTGTTTACAGACCCTAGATTCCCCTCCGGTGGCTCGCTACATGCTACCCTCTTGTTGTGTGGTTTATTGGGCTTTATCCCTCCCACAGTACCTGTCTCTCAATTGCTGTTGAAATACTAACTTCTTATAGAGCAAGCTTTTGTCCTCTTGCCACTGCTTTAATAATTTGAAATCACTTCGCATAATATTAACTACTTTGTCCTTAATAATACGCTAAATAACGATACCACACTTGTGGAGCTTGCAAAGACTCTCAAATTCGACCCCAAATAGCGACGATTACATTGCATGAGACACATCCTCAACCTTATTGCCAAGGCCTACCTCTTTGGTTAAGATACAGCAAGCTTTGAAAGAGACTACAACGCCGCAGGAGCGCCAGCGCGACGACAGCTTTGGAGGCAACGTGGAGAGCTGGGAAAACTGCACAACTTGGTAGCTCATGTTATGGCCTCAGGCAAACGTTCTGAGCTATTTGAAGAGCTCCAAAAGACGTGGAATTAAGGCAAGGCTGTTGACCGTAGTCTGAAGCTCGTTCTCGATGGAGGTATACGCTAAAACGCCTCCTACGCCATGGTCAATCGAGCTCTCCTTCTCCGCGACTTACTCGATATTTATGCCATGAAACTAAGAGTATTAAAAGACGCGTTTAATCAAAAAACATACAATAAAGACTACTTATTAGACGACGAATGGTCAACTTTAGAGCTCATTTCTCAATAGCTTGAGAAGCTCTTCCTCCTTACCAAATCGCTTGAAGGTAATACAAAACTAAATAAGGGCGCAAGCAAGCCATTCTACGAAGCTCTTTAGGAGGTTTTACCTGCTTTTAAAGAAATACTTACTCACTTTAAGGCTCTACAACATTAGGCTAAGAATGGCGACTTCAACGAGCGTATACAACAGTCCATTACGTTAGCCTAGGGCAAGACTCAAGAGTACTATATTAAAACCAACCTCTTTATTGCGCGAAAGGCAGCTTTGGTTCTCCACCCGCGTTAGAAATAAATATACTTTAAAGAGAAATGAACAAACGCAAAACGCACATACGTTATTAATGGGAAGAAAGCTTTGAAGGCATTATGGGAGAAAAACTACAAGTTAAAGCCTATAATACGCTAGAAGTTAGTGACTCCAAAGCCTATAAAGCAAGTGGATTTCTTGGAGGCAATATTAAATGGATTAGCACCAACTGGAGCCGCACCTATGGTACGAACCTCAAGTCAAAGAGATTAGTTGATTCAATATCTTGAAGAGCCGGCTTATAATACTCCGCCTTTTTTATATTAAAAGTCCAAATAAGGCCAGTGGCCACAGCTTGCTCAAATGGCATACGACTTTTTAGCTATACTTGCAATAAGCTCTGAGTGCAAGCGTGTTTTCTCTTCTTGTTTAAAGCAAACAATACTTAAGGTTTTTAAATTAACAAGAAAAATGCTATGGCATAAGGAATATTTAAAGAATTGAAAGCATAAAAGCGCTATTAATATTATAAGCTGTAATAACGCTATTTGACTTGGAATCTGATTTTTTACCGCTTTAATTTTCACCCCTGTAGCTAATTAGTAGCTTATAAGTTACTCAGTTAAGCTAATCAGCTAACGATTTATATGTTAGTTAATCAGTTGTGAAATCTGTTCAGCTGATGGCTGACTAATTGGCTTATTGGTCACTCTGATTATGGGGCAGGTAATTGAGCGCTCCGAAGCCACGCAATCTGATATGACGAAGGCCAATGGGATAACGCGACAAGGTGAGGTTCTCGACAAATGGGTCATCCAGAGTGACGTCTCCAAAGTCGTGTATATCTCCTTTCTTCGCAATGCTGGAAGTTCACAGAGAGATTATTCTCTGCGGATGAACATTCTCCCCCTTTTATCTTTTGGCTTATGATTGGGAGGTGGTCTAGGAACCACTCAAATTGTAGGATCACTTGTACGGATTTTATGCTCTTCAATTCTTCGTCCCTGGCTTGGTTCTAGGAAACTTAGGCAAGCAGGCGATGCATTTATTTCCAGTTAGTTAGTACTGAGCGTAAGCCGAAATATTTGGAGAATAAAAAGCCCCGCACTGGCCCTCGAGTCTTGGTGGCTAGGGAAGACTTCTGATACCGAACCAGAATCCCTTCTTCAATCAGGGAGCCTCAGTGTCCCTCAATTTGCCAATAAATGCTTTTACGATGATATCTCCAACAACTTTACAGCGGGGCCAGCTTCATGTCGATATCCAGAGCTCCTCACGTGACAATGAATACAGAAACAAAAGCAGCACGGCTTTTTCGGTTAATGTCTTGGCGTAAACAAATGGACTTTGCAGCTCAAAATAATTTTTCTTAAATCTAACGGCAAGTTATCATTTCTCAGAAAACCCGTTGAATATAGAACACAGCTCAAGTCCTCCGTTTTAATTGTGGGGCAATGCCGCATAGTGAATTGTTGCCACCAGAACGGGTGGTGCCCCTAGCGAAGACAACAAGCCCACTTCCCTCCCAAAAGTCCCAACTCTTATTCTTCCACAACAAAGAACAGCAGCCCTTCCCACCAAGGCTTAAGGCATTGTTGCATTCAATTGAAGCACTCTTACCTTCTTCTATTCGAAACACAAAAGCGCACTTTATCAAAATTTGCAAGACATGGGTCAACTTCGCAGACTCGCTCACCATTCGCGTTCTATACTCTCACCCCTTCTCCTTGCCACGATCTTCGAATCTCTCTCATCTTATGCAACATACCATCTTCGGCAATATCCAATCTTGAGAACAAACATCTCCGTCGTCCCTCGACCACATCAAGCCAATCGCCAAACATGCCAACCTCCCACCCGATTCAGCAACTCGACGAAGTTATCAAGCAAGCCGACAAGGCCGATCCACCTGGCAAAGCCAAAAACCTACTCAAGCCAATACAAGATAACATCAAGGTTCGAGAGAAACACCACAAGGATTGTCTGAAGGAAAAAGATGCCCAAGTCCTGGCGCTGAAGCTTGAGCTTTCGAAGGCGAAGCTGACAGCTAAGGAGCGTGATGAGAACCTTAGGGCAACGAAAGAAGAACTCAAGGGAGCAAAACGAGACAATCGACGCCTGGAAGTCGAGGTTCAGAACAACGGAGATAAGCTACTGGGGTTGGAGATCGAAAATACGGCGTTGATGAAAGTCAATGAAGCCAGAATCGTTGAATTGGTGGATACTGCGAAGGAATTTGAGGCTACTCGAGCGGATCTACGAAGTACGGTAGCTTCTCTGAGCAATAAAATCGACGAGCAGAAGAGCGAGCTCTTTGATTTGAAAGCCAAGGACATTGCACAGCGAGGAGAGATCCACTTCTTGAAGAAGGACATTGAACAGTTGCAGGACAAAGTTGAGTTGAATCAAGCTGCATCTGATTGGCTGGCCCAACACGGTCCAAGTCTCAAGGATGATTTCTTCTCACTTCGCAATGAAGTTGCAAATTTGAAAGCCAAAGGCGCAGAAATGGCTAGGTTGATGATCAACGGGGCGAAGGAGTGGGAGAAGGCCGTCGGTGGAATGGACTATGTCGGTATGAATCCTGAGCACCCGGATGCTAAGGGGTACTCGCCCTCCACTGGGGAAAGTATGCGAGGGCTGTTGAGCAAGAGACGTAGAGGCTCGCTCGTTGAAAACCACATATTGGATATGCAACTTCAGCCAGAGGAGACTGGGCCAGGCAAGCGACGACGAACTGTAAGTTTTGAATGATCTCGCAAATCTTTTCCTGATTGTCCCGATATTTCTAACATATATTTGGATACAAGTTTCAAACCAGGGTGTCTCAAGTCTGCTGACTTTGATTTTACTTAGGCTCGGTCACCTTCACTCAAGGGAAGATAACTCGGAGCTACTGAAGTCAACAAGTCTTAGGAGAACCAGGCTGAGGTTGGTGATACCTGCTGTAACATCAATTCGAATGGGGGCAAAATTTTAGTGAGGACGAGGCCGTTCTTCAAGTATGTTATCTTTCCCTCTAGTATTGTTTTCTGGTGCTTGTGGAGATCTGCTCCTACTCACATTCATTAGGAACCACCCGCAAAAAGATTTGCTCTTGGCCAAACAAGCCTTAATGAAATAACACCAAGAAGTAGCGCAGTCTTGAGATCCGCTACCTACGGAGTGATTGCGATCTGGAAGTTGATGGATGATTGGATGACTGAGGAAGAAAGCCGCACTTCGTTTTATGATTTCCAGTTATACAAATCAGCACCAAAGCAATATATCTGAAATAAATATTATTATCATGAATTTCAAACATGAACGGGAATGCATGGATTCTTCCTGGTATCATGGTCACCACAACTCTTTAAGCAATACTGCTCAAACATTTTTCAGACTACCTTGGCCCTCCACCCCTCTCCCTAGAAGTGAGGAACTTAAATTTGTTTTTAGTTAAAGTTTATTCCTTACCTACACATTTTCCTGAGTATTCACTTCAACGGCAGCTCTCGAGTGTGTCTGAGGTACCTTTTGAGATAAGAAATTTCTTCAATACCTCAACCAACACACACCATCTCCACTTTTCCACGGAGAGGTTTGGAACACCTACCAAGGTAACATTTTATATTTCCCGCAGCCGACACCTCCATTCTTTCAAGTAATGAATCCTCTTGCTTGGGTAAGTATTTTCAGCAGGTCCCAAGAGAAGCCTATCAACAACATGGTTAACAGTGAGTGGAAGTTCGGTTCGATCTGAAGCCAAGCTAACAGTCCCAGGCTCAGCTAGTCTCCCCAGGAGTCCAGCAAACACAAACATATCTATTAGCAGCTCCTCCCCGGCCTCTGAGAAAGGTGACAACCACTCTCAAAGTCAGAAGGACCCCAAATCTTCAGCTCTGGCTGCTTCTACCACTCGCTATACCCCGTCACCTCTTGTCAAAGATATCATTGAAAATCTGGGCAACGAGATCTCAACCATCATCCGCGGCAAAGATGAAACAATCGACTACCTGCTCAAGGAGCGCGAGGCCGCGAGACAAAACGCCTTGAAGACGGAGAGCATCCACCTCGAAGAGAAGGCCAATCTGCTTCAGACTTCCGGAATCGAGATTGCCAAGAGCACCGCACAGATCTGGGAGTTGCATCTGCAAGTCAAGAAGCTCGAGAAAGAGAAAGCTAGATTGGCATCTGCATTCGAGGCGGAGTCATTCCAGCTGAAGAAGGATGTCGTGGATATTCGAGCATTGAATAGAGACTTTCAAAGTGACATCGACACGTTGAAGAGTGCGATGGCGGAGGTGAAATCAGATTTTGAGGGGAAATTGGCGGCGAAGGAGGACCTGTTGGAGAAGACCAGCTTGAAAGCTTCAGAAGATTCCAACAAGTTTGATACCAATATTAAATATATCAAGGAACTACGCAGGGAGATGGTAGAGTTGAATCGCGAGAACAATGCGCTTTCACGCGAAGTGGGAGACTTGAAAGATCGGTTTGGAGGATACAAGAGGACATGGGAGCAGTTCAAGGAGGGAATGGATGAATCACTCGTGGGAGCTGAGCACCGCAGCAAGAGATCCGCTGGAGAGGAAGCTTGATGTCGTACGATACGATCATCTGGGAGGGTGAATAATTGATCACTCTGCTAAAACTTAGTTACATATCATCATCAGTTCGCCTGCAGATAATTTATTTCATTCACAGGAATCCATTGATTTGTAAGAGACGAGGCTAAAAGAATTCATGCAAACAGTCGTTGTGTTTTTTCTTTATGACTGTGGCACAAACTTTGTGGCCTAAAAACTGGACGACAGCCGTGATCTGAAAATATGAAAGCCACAAAGATAAGCAGCGAGAGAATGGGGCGGCCGTGCCGAAAGACAAGGGGTTACGGGAACATGTTAAAAGGAAAGATTATCTGGCACTGTAAGTAGAATATCTAGATACCTAGAAATTGCTAGTAGTCTCATGTCAGGGAGAAAAGTGTCTACTGTCTGCAGAAATGGGTAGGCGGCGATCCTGCCCAGCAATATGTAACAGAAGCTGTTCACTCATTGGAGTTAAGAGATTTTTTTGATTCATCGGTTTAGACATTATATGTAGATATAACAATGAATTTCCGTAGAGGTGAACTCGAATTCACTTTTGATGTCGAGCTGCCTTGCTGTCGAAGCGGCGGATGGCTAGCGTGTGATTGCTTCACTAACGACGCGGCCAGCCTCGCTGCTATTGTATTTAAGATCTCGAGTTCACCCACCGACGGACGCATATCTCGAACAACAAACATCTCAAAACAACAACAATTTCCGCATCACAGTACGCGAACGGTCCATTCAGAACAAAATGGCAATGACAAAGACCACAGCTGCCTTGATGGCAGGGAAGAAAGCCCCCGTTGACAAGCCTGACAAACCCTCCAGCAAAGTGCAGCGCGAGATTGAGGTCAAAGACCAACGTTCTATAAATAAGGCCCCCAAGATCAGAAAGAAGGAAGCGATACAAGTTATCCAGGACCCTGAAGAATCATCGGATGATGATACCCCCTTGATTTACTTGAGAAGACGACGCGCCCAACAGAAGTCCGCACATCTTCCTACCCCAATGGCCTCCAAGGAAAAAATGGAATCTGGGGATGAGGATGAGTCCGACGACAACGTTGGATTTTCGCCCATGCCCGATTTTACCATTGCTCGTCGCGCTCTCGAAGAATCTCAGCGAGCCCTTGAGGCATTGGCGAAATGCGAGGATGAGACCGCCAAGCATCTCAATCAGAAGGAGGACAAAATCAAGGAGCTGCAAGTAGTCCATCGCGAGGATTTCCACAAGTGCAACAGACTTGGCGAAGAACTCGAGGCGGCAAAGAGTAGTCTGGCACAGAACACCGTTCAGATTCAAGATCTGGAATCGTGGCGAACGACCAAGAGAACACTCTCGAGGAGATCGGCAACGAGAATGCTCGATTGAAAATCTACAACGAGATCTTGAAAACCGATAGTGATGCGATAAAGAAAGAGCGTGACTTGTTGATGTTCGTTGGGGGCAATACTTTCGGGAGGATAGAAGGGTACATCAAGAAGTCTAACAGCGAGATGAAGGCACTTCGTGAGAAACTCGCTGGCGTACGTACTCTTGAGGATTTGGCTGCTTTTCAAGCCGAAGAAGCCCAAATAGATCAAAAATCCAGCAGGCAGCCGAGTTATTTGCACGCCACTTGATGGCGGGCGGTCTGAAAAAGGATACGGAGGAGATCGTGGAGGCAATGGTTGCACAGCATGCTGCAATGCACACTACGGAGACTGAACAGGGTTTCAATAAAAGGAAGATTGATCGCCTGACCGAGGGAGTTGCCACAGATGCCAATACATCGTCGGGGAAGAAGAGAAAGACGATGGCTGACAAGTGAATCTCTGCCCGGGATGATAATACATTTAACTCTCTTGCTTGGATGGTGCAGTAGTGGAGGTTATTGGAGTAGTGATATGGCTGTAAGAAACACATCTTTCCCGTTATCTTGTTTTGGTCTTCTTAGCTCGGGCTAGGCTATCTGTGTCTAGGTATGGAGTTTTCCCTACCACTGTACGAAATTAGGTTGGACCATAAACAACAATCGAATCATGAAGTGGACAAATGTTATGGAAGATATGGATCATGAGTAATGGGTTTTCTATGTGAAACTTCACATCGGGGCTGTCATTTTGTTGGCTTATTAGGAATTGAGTAGCCTGAACACAAAGAAGATTTTGGAAGTGGAAATTTGTGAGATGAAGATGCAGCCATTCTATAAACATTCGGTAGGCAAAACACGAAAATCGAATTGTTACTGACAGAGTCTACGGTAGGTTTCGAATGCATACGAGCGATAAGCTGATAGACGTTCCTCGAACTAGGTCCTACGATTTTCCGTCGCTCTCGTTGGGCCAATCATATGGCGCCGGCGTCAACAAAGTCGAACTCGAAAAACTTGCGTGGGAAAGCTTCCCGCGCTAGTTCGTTCCCATTCAACTTCAACTTCGTGTTCGATTTTGACACCACAACTCCAACAACTTCTTCTCCTTGCATTCCCACCCCTCTACCATATCTTATTGCACTCAGTTGCGCCTTATTCCTTTGAACGTTGCAACACCTATATCTGCCAAGATGTACACACCCATGAACGACCGCCATGTCGTTCATCCCATGCAAGTCAAGTCAGAGTCGAAGCCAATTGTGAACCCCATGAGTAAGATGCTCCACCATGTTCAGCTTCGCTCGAGCTCTTCCAAGCTTTCCTCGAAGACCAACCTATCTGCTGCCACTGAGCCAGAGCCTACTCTTGCCGATGCCGACGAAGTCTCGACAATATACTTCACCAACCCAATCACTCGCCAATACGGTGACCGTTATGTTAGGGAATTGAAGGCTCGTAACGTCAGCGTTTATGGTCTCGACGATCCTCTCTATGAGCGTAGCGCAAACCCATGCCGCCCCGGTGTCTGCAGACCTCCTGGATTGAAGAAGCAAATCCTAGGCAAATTGCACATCCGCGTCAGAAAATCCACCGCTGGTGCCAGTGCTGGTCCAAATCTTGTGCCGGCTCTTCAAGCTAGCTCTCACTCTCTGCAGGGACCTTCAACTCCTACTACAACCTCCGACTCCCTCCTTCGCCGATCAGGCTCAATGTACACTTTCCCCAGCCTTGGCAACCCAAGCATGCACAGTATCGATACCGTTTTCGGTTCCGCGATCGTTGACGCAGATACGCCAACCCCCTCTTCAAAGACACGTCGTTATGACGATATCATGGAGACTTCTGGCTCGGGTTCAAGAGACTTCATGGGCAAGGTTCTGGCTTCTGGCGCTCGCTCTGTCAAATCTATGGACAATCTGCTCACTCCGAACCTTACCTGCACTGAGTATGTTCGTGGTGGTGAAGATGAGTTTCCGGTTAGATTGGGCTCCCCCTCTGACCCCACAAGGACCGCCGATGCTATCGCCAACCAGCTATCCGACCAATCCTTCATCATGCGCACCATCGAAATCCTGTCCGAGCAACACCCTGTCATCGCAACCGAACTACGTGTTCTCAAGAATGCCATACAAAAGCACGAGTCAAACAAGCAGGTTGCAAAGGCAGTCGATGAGAGTACTTCAAACATCGCTTTGTGGGAGAAGGTCATGAAGATTCGAAGTCTTGAGGATCGTCTGATGGGCAAGGATGAGCAGATTACCAAGATCTACAAACACGTCGATGAACTCGAGATTCGACAGGAAGCCTTCGACAAGAATCTCAGAGCTGCCCGAAAGCAAATTGTAGGTCTTCAGAGTGAGGGAATCATGATGAGCGACCAAATTCGCAGATTTGAGGGCCAGCTGCAGGTGAAGGATGGTCGTATCCACCAATTGCGTCGGAGCAAGGATCGATTGACTTCGAAGGTGGATGTCTCCCGTAAGAATTTCAGTCGCCAGGCAAGAGATTTTGACAGCAAGGTCAGAGAATTGCAGACCGCCTACATGCACAACGAACTGCTTGAGAAGTCTGAGAAGGAAGCTATCAACGAAAAGATGGCCATGGAGAAGGAGCTCGAGGTGTACAAGCAGTATTTCTTCAAGCAGAACTCTCTTCACAAGCACTGCTTGTCTCATTTGGCCGGACAGGAGGCATCCATGGGCACCAATGCCGGACTCAGCGACGGTGAAGGTTCGCGTGAGCCAGGTAAGGGAAAGGATTTCAGAAACGTCCTCGGTAAGTCGCATCCCAGTTTCTATCTACACCAACCGCCATTTAATCATAATGAACCTCCCAAGAATTAGAAATATCCTCCTCGCTGACTTAAGTTCTAACAGATGAAGTAGTTTCCGCCTTGCGAGACTACTACACCAATCATGAAGATCTTCACGGCAAGGCAGCTGAGGTTGTCGGCGGAACTGAGTTGTTGGCGATTATCGAAGCTATGAGAGACAATGATTCGAACTTCGATTTCTACGATGGTGACGAGGCCAAGGGTGTAGATGCTGGCCTTCAGGAGAACCACGAAGTCAAGGAGATGAACAATGTCATGGAGGAGAACGGATTTGAGAAGGAAACCGGAGTCAAGGAGCAGAGTGATGATGATGATGAGAGCTACAAGTCTGAGTCTGAAGTTGAGGTAGAGATTTCTCCCCACGCTGCTCTGCTAAAGTACCGGCGCCATCTTCGGGTGTGGAACGGAGTCCCCATTTGATGGGCAGATGAACTACCACTCCCACCATCGGTACGGGTTCTATCATCACCAATTCTTCGTCGGTCCTATTTCCTTTTTTTTTTATGATGGTTGGATGTCGTCGGGTTTTGAGACATTCACAGTGGTGGTTCTGCTTGCCGAGAAGCTCTGCTGGGCTTGATGGGCAGTTCTGGCTGGAGATCCGGCTTGTAAGCTTTGCCTGCAGCTGGATAGTTGGTCTAGAATCATGCCAATACAGATTGCATTTACGCAACAATTGAAATTCAGTGAAATAATATCATCCTCGCATGACCCCCACATCTCCAAAGCCAAGTGGCTCCAAACCTTGTCAGCTCTTTCGCGAAAGGCTGGAACCCAACTCTCTATGAAACTGAGGCCACTGGAACCCGCATGACCTAACTTTTCTTTCGGTCATAAGCAATTCCATTGCATCTTGACTCTTGAATTTTTAGATCTTAAATGCACTGGGATCAAAAATCTAGACCTTGGGCCCTTTTCAGCGTTAGTCATGACACTACTCCACACGCGTACACCGGACTTCGCACACCGACCCGAGAAATATTAACGAAGAGCCACTGCCAGTAGCATCTCGATTATCTAATTAAAATTCTTGTGCTCGCCCCATTTATTCCCGTAAGCATACTCAAGAGCAGCCATCCCAAATATAATTTACACACCCTTCAAGTCTCATGCACACACCAGGACAATTGCATCACCGACAGAGCTGAGATCAGAAAATATCTCTGATGGGCTGAATACGAACCCAGTACGTGGTATATTCATTCTTTTAGTGTTTTCGAGGCTTACATGGACAGAGAATGGAACAGAACGGAATTCCAAGTCTCTTGGGAGACTTGGCGGGAATGAGTGGTGTTTCACTCCAAGATGTGTTAGAGCAGCTCGTCCAAGCTCTCTCTATTGGAATCGACGAGATGACCGACGAAAACGAGTCACCCAACCCCGATGTTTCCAACGAATTGGAGGACGAATTGAGTGACTCTGCGATAGTACCAAATGCCATTAGTAGAGTCGCAACTGAACAGCCTATCATCCAAGAACGAGACAGGGCCTTTCCTTGGCAGGTCGAGCAGTCATCAGAGATTAATCCTAATCAAGAGTCAAGCACGGATCGAACTACTATGGTTTCTATCATTGAGGGCGAGGAAACGCAGGAACGGCTGCCAGCTCGCGAACCTAGCCGGAATTCTGCTTCAAGTGCGACACGACAACCTGTTTCTGGACAGGGTGCATTTTCGTTACAGTTTGGATACGCATCAGCCACTGACCTGGCACCTGGAAATCGAGTGACGGCTGAAACTGAATCTCGACTGAGACAAGAAGATATTCTTCGAGCGAACGAGGTGGCCATGAACACGAGAATGCATCACCATACCTCTCCAATCGTAAGTCGAGGACGTGGATTTGGCGTAGGTGCTCCTTATCCTAGCATACCCCAAGTTACAGCCTCTGGAAGATTTTCGAACTCTTCTTTGCCACCAACCATGTCTACGCACGAGCTTCTATCTTTGTCTTCTAGTCCTGAAGACTACCGCGCAAGATATATTCAAGCCCAGAATATCAGAAATTTGGATTCTGGTTCTGGTGCAAACCAAACTCCATCTTCTCGACAAGTCCCTCGACGAGACCAACAACACACCTCTACACTTTTATCCGGAATAGGACGATAATTCGACAATTCTTCACCGAATTCTAGCTCCACAGATCGAAGTAGGGCGATTAATGGGCCAAATATTGGGGCATACAGTCTGTCTCACCCAAGTCAAGAGCCACAGATCCCAATACCTTCAATGAATACGACCAATTATTCTCAAGCGAGACCTCATACAAACACGCGCAGACGACCACGGATTCCTAGATTCGCAGCGTATAGAGCTTCTACGGAGCGCAGAGAAGATCCCGTGTCAGTTGCAACCGCTCGGGTCGATGATGCTGAGGATGATGAGGACGCCGATGACGAGCTACCTCCACCTCATAAGAGAGCAAGAGTTCACCGGTATGAGTTCCGGAAAGGTAGAGGAGCAATACTGAATGTTGAATGCAAATTGGACCAAGTTTCCTGTCCGTGTTGTTGGGAAGTGGTGGTATAAACCACTGTCGTGGTATCTCCTGCCTTAATATGTCAAATATTCGGGGGCAGTTAGGCACTGGCTGTGTAGAATCTTAAGCAACATAGTCCTCAATGCTAATTAACTTGTCGGGGTAAATAAAACTTAATTTTCTTCCAAGTGCCACTCTCTCTGTCTAGTTTCTGACTCCACCTCAATACGCACTTTCACCAGAATATTATCATTGCATCCTTGATTCCGATTCTACTACCATGACCTACATACCTCTAACGTCCTGGTCTAGCCCCACAACGTTAAGCGAGTAGCCTAGAAGTATCCAGAGACGCACAACTTCGAGCCCGAATATTTCATACTGGCATGAAGCCCGCCAAATAGTGTGAGTCGAATTGGTTTATTATTCTTTCCCAGATAATAGAGAGGCTTGATGGTCACTAAAGGCAACGGCTTTGACATTAGGTGGTACAGCGGAAGCTTGCCTGGTAGTCCGGATTAGACTCGAGCTCGCCTAGACATTAAAACACACAATGACATCTGACCCATCGAAATCGAGAAGAACTAGATTAGAAAAGCCAGCGGCTACAAATAAAATATCTCGGCACACAACTTATGGAAGTACTCGCCTCATCTTCATGGTCTCCAGAACTGAAGCAGTTGCACAAACACAAATATCTTCCAAGATTACCTACATGAACATCATTTAAAACATCATGGCAACAACGATTACCCTTACTGGCTTCACAGAGGAGCAAGCAAATATCCTCAAAATTCTCAAAAGATACGGTCTTGTCAATGCCTCGAACGAAATCACGCCTGACCAAGCTGAGTTCTTCCATACATACGCCAATTCGCAGGAGCAGGAGATCGCCGAACTTGAGAAGAAGCTTGAAGGGCAACGTGAAGATATTAAAAATATCAATGAACAACATCAAGAGAACATTCAGCAAGGCGTAGATCTTATGAGATTTCATCGCAAACAGACTCGGTGCTTGGCAGCGAAAAGAGGCACGATGAGAACGCTGAGAGCTATCATTGATGAGAGGAACGCCAACATTGATTTTGTGGAGAATCAGGTTGTTAAGCTTGAAAACCAAGTCGCGTATTTGAGTAAGGAGCTTTCGACGGCAGAGACGAAGAGGGTTTTGGAAATGCAGGTGGAGGCTCAAGAGCTCGAGAAACGTCAAAAGATGCTCAGTGATAGGATGTCCGATATAAAGTAGACTTCTAGGGCTTTATAATTTGGTATAAATCGTTTAGAGAAGAAAGTGGCTCTAATGAAGAGCCGCTTTAGAGGATACAATGAGATATGATTCCTCGAAGAAGAAGAGGGGTAAGGACGAAGGGGACGAGATGGAGCCATTTGACATAAGCTAATGCGAGCAATCAAAAATGCATATTTTTGAGCCGGTAAGCAAAACATATATTGTTTGACAAGGCTGATAGGTCGTTCGACCTAGATCTTGATAGGATTTTGATATCAGGTAGTTTTTACAGTACATCAGAGTACACTGTTATGTAAAAGTATAGATTTGTTTGCCCCGATTCTCATGTGACGCTCAAACCTGTACCTCTTAAGTCTTCACCAAAATATGAGGTCAGTGGACCAGAGAGATTGATTTTCTGCAAAGTTATTCAAGCCAATGAAATCTTGGATTAATACAAGCCATGTGGCTGAAAGGGAAGAGCAGCAGTAGTCGACGCTTTTGAACAGTATTATAACCAATATATCCCCATATTACATAATATGAAGAGAAAAGGAGATGCAAACCTGGGGGGCATTCTGTGCTGGGCTTTTGAAGTCATTGTGAATTTGCAAATGTGTCAAAGAGGCTTGGCGTATTTAAAAGGAACGGTGTGCGAAGGGAGAAAGGAGAATTAGGAAATTTGTGGTGGATTCTATTCTCGACAGTAAATTTTTTTGACCGGTCAATGATTCTGTCTACATTACCAAAATGGGTAGTAGTTTCCAGCTATCTCCGACACATTATATGGAACCGTTGTTTTCTTCCAGAAAAGTTTCAAATTAAGCGAGGCTTGGAGTTAAATTTTCGGAACCTAGTGGGTACATTCCAAAACTACCCATCATTGATAAACATCATCGATTGCGTCTGTGACACTAAGAAGTCTAGGTTAAGATTAAAATATCTATTTATCTGCTATCTACGCGCTTCAATTCTCCAAAAACCAAAAACGCAACAAAGTCTATACATCAAAGTTTCAATCGTCCACAGACAAAATGAACAGCAACATGCAAGAACAAGCCAACATCCCCTCCTCTGAAGATACCATGGCTCAAGAAATCGCCAAGCTCAAGAGCGAACTCAAAGTCAGCGAGGAAGCCAACAATTGTATGTATAATCATCTTCAAGGTGCCATGAAGTGCATCCTAAGTCTCCGCGATGACCAGCGATTGGAGAACGAGAAATCCATCAGTCTCGCAACTGAAAAGGCTGCTGAGATTTCATATCTCCATCAACTAGCCAGAGCTGATCGAAAGATCTATGAAAATCGCATTGAAGAGCTGAAACAATCCATCGAAGAGAAGCCACATCAGCAGTCGACTGGCAAAGAATCGAGTGAAAGACTCGAGATGGGAAAAATGAAAAACCAAGCTCTGCTCTCGGATTACGCTCCGAGCTGGACATGTCGAAGCGCGAAGTGTCAGATCTGCTCTCGGCCCGTAAATCATTGGAGGGGAGACTCAAGCATGAAGAGCAGGCAAACCAAGCTCTTCACTTGGAAGTTCAAATGACCGAAGACCAGTTTGCCGTGGCTGCCGAACAAAATTCTAGCCATGAAGTGGCAATTAAAGAATTGCGCTCCGAGCTGGAGGCCACGAAGGGTGAAATGGACAAACTACAGTCCCTTAGTCAAGAATTGGAGTACGAACTCGAGCACGAACAGAAGACATCCCGAACACTGAGCTCCAAACTTGAAGCTGCGAATCATCACATCGGTTTACTTTCCGAACAAAAAATCGACGATATTGTCAAGATTCAAAAGTTACGTTCCGAGCTAGCCACGAAGAGCGATGTCCTTTCGGCCAATGACCAAGAGAAAACCGACGTAGCTGCTCAAACGCTGGTGCCAATGAAGAAAGATTGTTCGACAACAATCACCAAGCTAGAGGAATCACGTCTCAGAAAATTTAGGCGTATGCAGCAGAGATTTCGTGATTTAAAGCTTCGGAGGGCTGAGCGGGCTGCTTAGTTGGAGTTAAGTGTGGGGGGGGGG